>BQNB010013287.1:52500-77476 GCA_026074375.1 Tanacetum coccineum | reverse complement strand
TCTTCGGATGATCCGTCATTTGATTCAATGTTTGTCATCGGGAAACTAAATGAACAAATTCAAAGTCGAGGCAACATGATTCATGAATTAAAGGAGAAAATCTCTCGTTTAACAAAGAAAAATAGTGATGCAGATCCCATTTTTGACCTTAAGGCCTTAGTTTCTTAAAACAAAGATTTAACTACAAAGCTCAATGCCCTTCACGATCTCAATGAACGCTTTAGGGCAGAAAATGCAAAAGTTAAACAGCATTATAAGGAATTGTATGATTCAATTAAAATAACGCGTGCCAAAACAACTCTTTGTTTTCTGAAATAGAAAACCTTAAGGGTCAACTTAAAGATAATTCCAAATGTGTCACTATACCTGATAGTAAACCTAAAGTGCTGGCTCCTGGTAGATATCCTATAGATGTTGAACCAATTCCCCCTCGATACAAGAATAATCAAGAAGTGCATCTACACTATATCAAACACCTTAAGGAAAGTGTGGAAACCCTTCGTGAAATAGTAGAGGACGCTAAGGTGGAAAGACCATTGGATACCTCTCTTGCATCTGCTTACCGTTACACTAAACACTCTCAAGAGCTGTTAGAAAATGTAATAGGCATGTATCCTAAAGACTTTAGCCCTAACAATAAACAGAATGCCTCTACCACTTCACTTAGGAAAAAGCGAGTTACTTTTGTCGAACCATGTGAAACCCCAAGTCATAACACACCACCACAAATTGAGCACCAGAAAATAAATTCGACTAATGCACCTGGAATTCCCTCTACAAGAGTAAAAGGTGCCTCAACAGCTAGCAGGTCAAAGCCTAGGAGCAATACAAAGAAAGATAGGACCTTGCCAGCTAAAAGTGCCTTGAAACAAGTAGAAGCCCATTCTAGGATGAATAAGCCGAATAAGAAACAAAAGAATCGTGTTGATTCTAGTATTAGCTATAAGTGTACTGTAATTAATTCGAATTCTAATACTTCTTGCAAAACTTGTAACAAATGCTTAATTTATGTTAATCATGATCAATGTGTTGTGCGTTCTGGGATGTTTGTGAAGCAATCCCCTTCCACTAAAGTGTGGCGGGTTAAACAAATTAAGCAAGTTTGGAAGGCCACAGGGAAATTGTTTACCACTATCGGTCATCAGTGGCGACCCACTGGCAGACTATTACCTTTAGGAGATCAGTGGCCTTTAACTAGGAATACTCCACCTAAGGTATTACCTACAAAACAATGGAAGCCCACTGGTAGATTTCTCCTGTTAGGAAGACAGTACCCTTTAGTTAGGTCTACTGCTCTTAAGAGTGACTGTATGCCAGCTGATCCACATGAAACTATTACCCCTGTAGTATATAATCTTGCGTGCGCTAACCAACCGGACCCTAAATGCAATTGGAGATCCAATGTATCCAAATCTCCATTTTTTCCTTTGTTCAAATGCAGGTTGTACAGATCATTCTCTGGTATTTGGACTCAGGCTGCTCTAAACATATGACTAGAGATCGCTCACGGCTCAGGAATTTCATAAAAAAGTTTATCAGGACTGTTCGATTTAGAAATGACCATTTTGGTGCAATTATGGGTTATGGGGATTATGTCATTGGTGACAGTGTAATTTCCAGGGTATACTATGTAGAAGGACTTGGACACAACATTTTCTCTGTCGGTCAATTTTGTGATTTAGATCTTGAAGTTGCCTTTAGAAAGCACACATGTTTCGTCCAAGACTTAGATGGTGTCGACCTTATTAAAGGAAGTCATGGCACGAACTTATACACCATTTCTGTTGAGACACTTTTTACCTTTTATTGTCAACTAAAAACGATTATCGCGTAACCGGTAAATTTTTGAAAACTCATTTAAATAATAAATCATATTTATTATTACACATCTCTCACTTACAAATTTATTTTTCAAACTTATTTGATTTGAAAACGAGAACAACGAGTACCGACCGAAAATAATTAAATTTTATTTAATTATCAAAAATTATTTAATAAAAATATTTAATAAATTATCTAACATCTTATTTCAAAAACGTTTATTATTAACGTGAATATTCGAGTTAACGTTTTATTTTACGAATAAAGTTTACCCGTGATACCTTAAATAAATAATAAACATTAAATAAATTTTATAAAAACAATTATAAAATATAGTCAAGTGAATACTCATTTTTATAGGAAAAATGATTTGGAAAACAATGGCGTAAGTTTCGTATTTTAAATCATCAGTTAAGTGGCTCAAACGAGTCCCGAACCATTATATAATAGAAGTTACACTTTGGTCCCTGTGAAATATTTACACAATCAACCCTAAACTATTATACACTTTCTTATTTGTCCTTGTGAAATAAAAATTATAATAAATATATATATATATATAAATATAAAATAAATATAATATATATATATAAATATATATAAATATACTATATATCTAATATATATAAGTTTAATAATTTATCTCATTTTGCATCTAATTTTTTTTTTTTTTCCTTATACACACACACACTCCCTCTCCTCTCTCCCTCCCCATTTTCGGCTAGCCGCCGGCCACCACCCAACCGTCGCCGAAAAACATTTTCGGCGAGTTTTTCGGCCGAGTCCAAAAAGATAGATCATCACCGGATCTATCTGATCACGAATATCACTCTCCGTCAGCGCTGCTCACCCTACCACCACCCACCGACACCCCCCATGTCTCGTCACCACCATCACCATCATCATGTCATCATCATCATCATCTTTTTAACGTCGTCATCATCATCGTCATAACACCACCATCACACCGAAACCACTACCTCCACCATCGCCACCCTCATCTATCGCGCACCACCACAGCCGCCACCCCTTTGGTGCGTGTGGTTTATTTAAACAAGCCAAAGGTGCGTTGGGTTTGTGGTTTCAGCCGGCTGGGGTGCGTTCGGTTTATATGTTAACACCACAAGGGTGTTTGTTTTGGCAGCCACCACGACCCACAAAGGTGCGTGGGGTGTCGGGTCAAACCACCACCATAAAGGTGTGTTTGGTTTTCGTGTTAGCACCAGAGGGTGCGTTGGTTTTGTTATAACACCACTAGGGTGTGTTTGTTTTGCGGTGGTAACAGCCAAAGGGCGTTTGATTTGTTCTATTTAGCACCAAGAGGGTGCGTTCGGTTATGGCAGCCCCACCATGGGTGCGTTTGGTTTTCATTTCGCACCAAGGGTGCATTGGTTCTCGAGTTAGCACCAAGGGGTGCGTCGGTTTATGTTGTAAACAGCTAGGGGTGTTCGCCTGGTTTGTAAAACAACAAAATTGGGTGCGTTTGGGTCCGGGTCAGCAGCTAGGCTGCGTTTGGTTTATCATAAATCGCACAAGGGTGCGTTTGGGCTAACTGTTTCACCATAAGGGGTGTGTTTGGTTGGGCAAATTTGAATAAAGGGGTGTTTGGTTTGGCAGTTAACACCCAAAAGGAGTGTTTGGTTTTGGTTTAAACACCACGTAGGGTGCGTTGGTTTAGCATGAAACACGACATAGGGTGCGTTTGGGATAATAGAAACACACAAGGAGTGTGTTTGGGTTTGAAATAAGCACCACGGGGTGCGTTTGGGTTTAGAGAAGACAACAAAGGATGTGTTTGGTTTAGCGAAACAACAAGGGTTCGTTTGGTTTATACACTTGACTAATAAATATAACACGAGACTTTATAAATTATAAATCGGAACTTAAATGGTGGTTAATGGTTAAATAAATATGGTATTTATTAATTTGTTTAGTTATAAATATATATTTAAAACTCGTAGATATTTTGCAACGCGCGGTTTGATGAAAAGTAGAAAAGAAAATATTAGGTTTTATAAATATGGGGAAACGTTATATAACCGGGAAGGTCATGACGAAATGTATATAACTTTTTATATTTAGTAATGTTTTACTAAAGCCTCTATTATTTTAGAAACCGATAAAAGGACTGAATTTATATATTAAAGATATATTAATTTGTAATATATAATAACCGGATAAACGAACGAAAACTATACTTTTACAATGAGATAACTATTTTAGACACGACTCGTCGAGGAAACGAAATATAAATTTATAAAATATTATTTTATATTTTATAATTGTCAGCTAGAAGATAACATAACAATTATTGTAAAAACTTTACAAACATCGTTTAAACATAAGTGGTAACCTTAAAACGTACGTTTACGCCTATGCAAGAACTTCTTATTTAATTAAGTGGTGATTTCGGAAACGGGTCAAACTAATTGGTTTAATCATTTACTCACACTTATTATCTAATACCTGCAAAGCATTATATACGTCACATTAATCTTTGGATTGTTTATATTTGTTATATAATTCCACGGTATGATTATATATTAAAAGTGTTTATTTATCATATGTAATATATACATAATATATTACATACTTTGCGTTCACTTTTCAATTTATTTATTTAACCAACCACCAAACTATTACAACTTGGAAATCTAAATCTTTATCAACGTGTCGCGTTGATGTGACCATTCATCGGGAAACCTAAATACATTATCCTAGGCTAGTGGGACTTAGCCGTTAAGATTAGCTGCAACTTCTTGATCGAGCCGCTTCGTTTTTCGTTTGTGTTGTGCTTATTATGTGCATTTCTGCAAGTTGCTCTGCAACATCAAGGTGAGTTCATAGTCTCGCATTTTAATCTTTTCAATGTTTTATAAACCCACGAGGGGAATACATGCTCTTTTACAAATTCGTATATTTTACTACAGTACAATTACCTGACTATTTTTACCAAAGCTTGATTTTTCTACTACCTGATTTGAGATCATTGAATACCTATACTTTTAAAACCTTGAATTTTGAACAACATGATTGCTTTTCTTCGGACACAAGTGTTTTAAACTGTATGCTATCCAGATTATTGTCTGATTATTATTGCCTAAGTTACCACAGTGCCAATTAAGTCCCTAATATCATGAACCGTCAATTGTTATTATAGTGAGCGCTAGTGTTGTGGATAGATCTATCGGGACTAACAATCCCCACCGGAAATTTATGGTCATAAGTTAATCATGGTTCATTTAACATTTAGAGGAACTGTAGGCTATTTTGGCAGACACCCTACCTATTTGGGGCAGACATACAGTTAAGGCTTCGGGGTCATGAGCTTAGTGCAATAATCTATACTTAGACTTGGTGAATTTGTTTTCCTTGTCTACTTTACTTGTTTTGGACTTCAGAATACGTACTTAGTCCGCCATCACTTAAAGCGTGTGGTCCACTAAACTGTTTAATTATATTATAATTCTGAACTTAATTGAATCACAACCTGGATTTCTGAACCGATACCTTTAAATGTTTTTAACGCTACTTTTTCTACAGAAATAGTACTTAAATTATTACAACACAACTTTTACTTAAACCATGAATCATCACATTATAGTTTGACGGTTTATGCATGTAATTTCTTAGTTATTGATTTTGCTAGCGGAGCATTGGGAGCATTCGAGTCGCGCGGATATATTTTTGAACGCTTAATAATTTGAGTTAGGGGTGTTCAAAAAAACCGTGAAACCGACGAACCGAGCCGAACCGCTCAATCCGAAACCGAAAAAACCCGAAACTGAAGAAACCGAAACTGAAAAAAACCGAAACCGAACCGTGCATATTATACATGATTATTTACTAACTAATATTCAAATAACTGTACAAATATTAACCGATTCTTGCAATACTTTTATTGTATAACGACTTTTTCGCTCATAAAGTAAACATTTGTAAAAATCTATGTGTGAAAATTGATTAATGTGATCGTAATCTATAACGTCGAGTAATATTTTTTGTTAATACGTTATATATGAATATTTGAATGCAATTATTGTAACGAAATACTTAAGTTTTATATGACTTTTAAATTCAACGTCATTTAATTTTACTAGAAATACATTTTATGTTCTAGACTATTGTAATTTTATACGGTTAAACTTGATTAAACTTCAAAAACGGTTAACCGAGACCCGAACCGCGGTACCGCTCACTTCGGTACCCGCAATGTCCGGTTACCCGCCTAGTACTGTTTGGCGACGTATAGAAAAATTAATTACCCGCCCGGACAGTAGTTTTAAAATTTCCATCTAACCGAACCGAACCGCCCCTAGACACACCCCTAATTATACCATTAAATAAACATTTGACAATGATTACTATTACATTACAAGTTAGACCTGTGTAACTCTGCTATTTTTACTAATTGGAAATGGGACATTTTATAAAAACTCTCTTTTGAGGTCGTTTTTTGTGAACTTGTGTTTTGTGCCCCGAAGTAGCACCCCAAAGGTACCATTCCACTAGCTATCAGATTTAGTAGTGTCCACAGATTGGTAATCAGAGCACTGTGAATAGAACAAGGTCGATTTCAAAACCAGACTAGTAACCGTTTTTGAAAACTTTTAAGAATTTTTCATCATTGTCCGATATCCGCACGCGCATGCTCTCTGGTCCTTTATAAGCTCTCTTTTGTATCTCTACTACTATTATATAGATAACGAGTATTAAATACTTGCTTATGATTTCGCTTTCTTACGTCTATCGTATGACGCCTTACTATTTACCTTATATTAGTCAGTTATATAAATATTGATCACTCCGATTATCCCATACTTTCTGATTTCTCAATTACTCCCTCGAACACCAATGCTGATTACTTAACCACTCCACTTTGAGTTGGAACACTCTTCCTATGCTTTTGATCGTATATGTTGTTTCGTAATCTATTGTTTTGATATCGTCTTTTTGTACCGGCGATACTTAGGTAGGATGATTTATAATCATCTTACTGAAATGAATTAGGACGCTTCTTCATTTGAATAAGGAAATTATAAATTACCGAATCATAAGTTTATAAATTCTTACTTACAAGGATTAGGACGCCTCTTTTTGTAAGTAGACCAAATTATAAATGAATTGGGCTCATGTTTATCTAACATGGCGTGCTGTTTCCGTACCGTATGAATCATTCCTTGGGTTATGAATTTCTTTTGACTCGTGCTTTGTTATATGGATTTTTTTTTCTTTTTTCGAATGTGTATCGACCGCCGCGAACTTGATAATCTAATAGTAATAAATCATTAACCGCTTTCTAGAATTGACGACTTGTTAAATTCTTCGTTCCAATGGCTTTTTCTTCGATTCATGTATTCTATCGTTACCTCTGAAAGATATCTCATTAACCTTTGTATACCACGCTTCATATCGATTGCATATATTCTATGCTTTGACCTTCGTTCACTTAAATTTTCATTGGAACCTCGACGATGACCTAGGTATATCTACTCGTCTAATCACTAGTAAACCAAGGACGAATAAAACAAATTGAGCACCGAGACGACGCTCTCTTAAGGTGGGTAGACTGTATCAATCGGTAATTTTCAGACTTTTAAATGACTATTTTACCCTTTGACTTTTTGGGTCTGACTTGACTTTGACTCTTTTTACCTTTTATTGTCAACTAAAAACGATTATCGCGTAACCGGTAAATTTTTGAAAACTCATTTAAATAATAAATCATATTTATTATTACACATCTCTCACTTACAAATTTATTTTTTTCAAACTTATTTGATTTGAAAACGAGAACAACGAGTACCGACCGAAAATAATTAAATTTTATTTAATTATCAAAAATTATTTAATAAATTATCTAACATCTTATTTCAAAAACGTTTATTATTAACGTGAATATTCGAGTTTAAAAACGTTATTTTTTTTTTTATTATATTTTTTTTTTTTTTATTTTTTATTTTTTATTTTTTTTTACGAATAAACTCACCCATGATACGCCAAAATAAACTAAAAACATTAATAAAATTTTATAAAAACATTTATAAAATAATAGTCGAGTGAATACTCATTTTTATAGGAAAAATGATTTGGAAAACAATGGCGCAAGTTTCGTATTTTAAATCATCAGTTAAGTGACTCAAACGAGTCCCGGACCATTATATAACAAAAGTTACACTTTTGGTCCCTGTGAAATATTTACACAATCAACCCTAAACTATTATACACTTTTGGGGACCGAGTGTTACTTAAAGTATCTCCATGGAAGGGAGTGGTACGATTTGGTAAGAAAGGAAAGCTAGCACCACGATATGAGGGACCATTTGAAATAGTAGAGTGTGTTGGACCGATAGCTTATCGGTTGAAGTTACCCCAGGAGCTGAGTTGTGTCCATGACATGTTTCATGTGTCTAATTTCAAGAAATGTTTGGCTGATCCAGATGTTCAAGTGCCTTTGGATGAGATCGAGATTGATGAAAATCTACGTTTTGTTGAAGAACCTATTGAGATCGTGGAACGAGATGTGAAAAAGCTAAAGCGAAGAAGAATTCCATTAGTCAAAGTTCGTTGGAACTCTCTGCAAGGAGCTGGGTATACCTGGGAATATGAAGACCAATTTCGGATGAAATATCCACATCTTTTCTCCGAACCCGTACTTTCCTCAAGTGCTGAAACTTGAGCCTTGAGGACAAGGCTCTTCTAACCGGAGGAGACTGTAACATTCCGTATTTTCAGGTCATTTACGACGTCATCTATTTTACTAATTATATTTTTTTTCGTACGCGTTTACTTTTAATTCTTATTATATAGTAAAATCGCGTAAACTAAAAATAAACAATTAACGTAAGCGGACACCAAACGAATTAAAGTTTTCGTCAAGCAAGCAATATATTATTTTTACAAAAGTAATAATCAACTTTTTATATTTTATTTTTATTGGTTGCGTAAAACGTTTACGTTTCGCAATTAAATACGTTTAGGCATACCCGGAACCATAATAATTAATCTACGCTTCAACAAATATTCATTTTTATTTCCAATGCTCAAAGTTTATAAAACTTTACCCACAATTATCACTTGAGCCGAACCTTACAAGAATTAAATAGACAAATACATACATTTTACAAAGTAAACATTTTATTTACAAACTACAACTTATACATTATCAATATATACTTTCATTTTCCTTTATTAAGAACTAGCTAGACATTCCTCCTCGTTATCATGGGATGATGTTTTCGTTAGGGAAGCAAAGAATACATTCTTAATTAGCTAGCATTTGTACAACATAGGCTCATTAAAGCTAACCATGACTTGTTTCTTTTGACCAACTAGTCTTCCTCATTTCTCTCATCTTGTTTGTGATCCCTAATAGTGTTCTTGACTTAGTCATTGAAGTATATAACACTAGTACTAGCAAGAGATAAACCACAAGTCTTTTACTTACAAAAAAAATCAACTCCTATCTTCCTTTTTCTCTTCATATCCCACGTCCTAAATTAATTAGCATAAACCATCCATAAAAAATTTATTTACAACACATACAAGCCATCACACATCATATCTAAGGCATACCATGAAGATTTGAAGGCTTGGTTAAGAATTCTTAAGGCTTAATCTAAGTTAGGGTTTCTTTGGAGGATTAGGGTTTTCAAGACTTGAAAACCTTGGGTAAATATCTAAACAAGGGTTTAGATATTATTGTTCACCATATTACATCACCATAAGGTTATCTAAAACCCTTTATGTCTTTACATTTATCATTTTATGCATATATTGGTTCTATATGGCAAAATCACCATTAGGATGTTTTTAAACATGTAAAACATATTTTTGCTTGTGATTATAATTTTGTACACTTATTCATGTGTTATCTGGTTGAATATATCATGGACTAGGAACCCTAAGTATGTAATACATATTGTAACAAAGTGGTTAAGCTAAAAAGTTATAAAAACGACTTTTAAACACATTTTGAGAAAAACCCATTTAGGGGCTGTTTGAATTCGAAAATTTACACCTCTATTTTATGATTTTATAAGATACTACATGTCCCAAGGATCGTGGGCATGTAAAGAACTCGAAAAACCGATTTATAACGAAAAAGATACGACGATTTCAAGTTTACGTTAAATATATACTTTTATAAAACTATTTTTATAAAAGTTACTATTCACCACAGAAACTTATACTTTTAAAACATCAATAAATCGATAAAACTTTTAAATACGAAGACATGCTCGAAAGAATCGCTAAAAACGGAGTTAAAACGAATAAGTTACGACATTTACGAGATTTACGATAACTAAATCTATAAAAATAAATATATAACTGTTATGAACAGTAAAATCACTATTCATCAGAAAAACTCAAATTTTGAAAATGTTATATTTTGATAACTCGTCTTAATACGAAGGCGTGGACGTAAGAAACGAAAGAAACGGACTTAAAACGAGAAAGTTACGCCAGTTTTACTAAAGTATACTTATAAACGTTTTTACTTTATAAATATGATTTCACTAAAACGATTAGATGGTGATGTAGCTATATAGAATTATATGTGGTATTAGTTAATCAAAGTACTATATTACTAGGGAGTTTCATAATGAGGCCTCTTCGGGGTGGCGTATCGACGAGTTGTTGGATTTACGATTTAAAGTGTCCTAGCTCCTCATACGTCACTACATGACCTCTTAATTATGATAGCCCGAACGATAGTATGATGAGCTATACGACCTATAAATAATCAAAGTGTTTAGTACTTATACGACCTATATTGGATTAGGTTGCATTCGATCGTAAGCGTGACGCATTTTCTATTGTGAATACTTGTTGATTACCATTCACTCGAGGTGAGTTCATAGCCCCATTTCTATCTACTTGTTTTACAAACTCTACGGGGTGAAATTACATGCTTGTTTTACTACGGACACAAGTGTTTTAAACTGTATGCTATCCAGATTATTGCCTGATTATTATTGCCTAAGTTACCACAGTGCCATCTAAGTCCCTAATATCATGAACCGTCAATTGCTATTATAGTGAGCGCTAGTGTTGTGGATAGATCTATCGGGACTAACAATCCCCACCGGAATTTATGGTCACAAGTTGATCATGGTGCATTTAACATTTAGAGAACTGTAGGCTGTTTTGGCAGACACCCTACCTATTTGGGGCAGACAGACAGTTAAGGCTTCGGGGTCATGAGCTTAGCGCAATAATACATGTTTTGGACTACTAAATTTGTTTCATAGTCTACCATTACTTAAATCTTGTGATCCACCCTTTTTACTGATAAACCTATGATTTCACTCAACCTTTGTGTTGACTTTTAGCATGTAATTTCATGTCCTAGGGTATGAAGATTGAAGGGGAGCCGTAGCAGATATCAATGAAGACAGATTCTGTGTTTTATCTAAAGTCTATGCAACTTTTATTATCTTTAAAAACTTAAGTCATCTTTTGGTATTATGAAGCTTTCGTTTAATTAAATATGTACTTGAAATGTTTATGACTTTTAAAACATATGGGACCTAATGTATAAACTTTGATATTTTGCTATGACATCGAATGAAATCTTATCTTAAAACGTCCATTTATGGTCGTTTCCTATATCTTGATTATTGTACTTTGACGTAGCACCCTAATGTTACCATTCCGCTGCTACCTAATTTTAGGGGTGTTACATGCTGCACTAACCTGGTGGATTGGCCATGAGAGAACCTTAGGTCATGATGCTGCATGTGCTATGACTTGGGAAACTCTCAAGAAGAAGTTGACGGACAAATATTGTTCAAAAGGTGAAATCAAGAAACTTGAAATTGAACTGTGGAATCTTAGGGTCAGGGTAAACGATGTTGCAGCCTATACGCAGCGTTTCCAAGAACTAGCCTTGATGTGCACCAAATTTCTTGCTGATGAGACCGAAAAGGTTGACAAGTACATCAGTGGACTTACTGATAACATTCATGGGAATGTCATGTCTGCAAGACCCATAACTCTTGATGATGCTATCGAGTTGGCCAACGACTTGATGGATCAGACACTACGCACTTATGCAAACAGGCAGAATGACAACAAAAATAAGGCTGATGATTCATCAATAAACAATCATTAATCCCACAAGAAGCAAAATGTAGCTAAGGCATACACTGCTGGCCCTGGTGAAAAAAGGCTTATACTGGAAATCTACCTCTATGCACCAAGTACAATAACCACCACACCAGGCAATGTGCACCCAAATGTGGAAACAGCAAGAGGTATGGTCATGCTACCAATGATTGTTGGGTCAATACCAACAACAACAATAACAACAACAACAACAACAACAACAATAAGAATCAAAAGGCATGAGCAT
Source organism: Tanacetum coccineum (assembly GCA_026074375.1). Lineage (NCBI taxonomy): Eukaryota > Viridiplantae > Streptophyta > Magnoliopsida > Asterales > Asteraceae > Tanacetum > Tanacetum coccineum. The sequence continues at coordinate 65,298 of BQNB010013287.1, read as the reverse complement.
GCTATGAATGTGGTAACACTGGTTACATAAAGAAGAATTGCCCAAAACTGAAGAACCGTGGGAATGGAATGGGAATGGCATAGCTTAGGGAAGAGCTTATGCTTTGGGAGGAAGAGATGCTAGCCCGGACTCTAACGTCTTCACGGGTACGTTTCTCCGCAACAACCGTTATGCTATAATTTTGTTTGATACTGGTGCGGATAGGAGCTTTGTATCTAATACCTTTAGTGCCTTGATTAACATTACCCCCACTACGTTAGAAATTCATTATGATGTAGAATTAGCCGATGGGAAAATCATAGGGGTTAACACCATAATTCGTAGTTGCACTCTAAACTTCATGAACCACCCTTTCAACATTGACTTGATGCCGGTCCCACTTGGTAGTTTTGACGTCATTATTGGGATGGACTGGTTAACAAAGTATCATGGAGTGATCATCTGTAATGAGAAGATTGTACGTGTTCCTTTTGGAAGAGAGATGTTAATTTTTCAAGGCAATGGAAACAACCAAAGGGAAGAATCCCGACTAAATATCATTTCGTGCACTAAAGCACAAGAGTATTTGTCAAAGGGATGTGATGTCTTTTTGGCACACATTACCACGAAGGAAGCCAAAGATAAGTCAGAGGGGAAGTGACTTGAGGATGTGCCGATTGTCAGAGACTTTCCTGAAGACTTATCGGGTATTCCACCGGCTCGACAAGTAGAGTTCCAAATTGATTTGGTACCAGGTGTTGCACCTGTAGCACGGGTGCCTTATCGGTTGGCACCATCTGAAATGACGCGGAACAACTTCAAGAACTATCCGACAAAGGATTTATAAGGCCCAGCTCTTCACCCTGGGGAGCTCCGGTCTTGTTCGTCATGAAGAAAGATGGATCGTTTCGCATGTGCATCGATTATCATAAACTGAACAAGTTAACAGTGAAGAACCGTTATCCACTTCCTAGAATTAATTACTTGTTCGATCAACTTTAAGGGTCGAGTGTCTACTCGAAAAACAGCTTACGATCAGGCTACCATCAGTTGAGAGTTCGTGAAGAAGACATTCCCAAGATCGTGTTTAGGATGCGTTACGGGCATTATGAATTTCAAGTAATGCCTTTTGGTTTGACAAACGCACCAGCGGTATTTATGGACCTCATAAATCGGGTGTGCAAACCTTATTTGGATAAGTTTGTGATTGTCTTTATCGATGATATACTAATTTATTCAAAGAACCAGGAAGAGTATGAAGAGCATCTCAAATTAATTTTGGAGTTTCTTAAGAAAGAGGATTTGTACGCAAAATTTTCCAAGTGTGAATTTTAGATTTCAAAAGTACAGTTTCTTGGACACGTGATTGATAGCAAAGGCATTCACGTGGATCCAGAAAAGATCGAATCAATTAAATATTGGGCGTCTCCTAAGACTCCGACATAGATCCACTAATTTTTAGGACTTGTCGGTTACTACCGCAGATTTATCGAGGGCTTCTCCAAGATAGCAAAGTCAATGACTAAGCTGACTCAGAAGAATGTGAAGTTTGACTGGGGAGAAAAGGAGGAAGCCGCATTTCAACTGATTAAACAAAAGCTGTGTAGTGCACCCATTCTGGCCTTGCCTAAAGGATCAAAAAACTTCATTGTTTATTACGATGCATCGTATAAGGGTTTGGGTGCCATGCTTATGTAAAACGAGAAAGTTATAGCCTATGCTTCTCGACAACTAAAGATCCATGAGAAAAACTACACAACTCATGATCTGGAACTTGGAACTGTGGTGTTCGCCCTTAAAATGTGGAGACATTACTTATACGGAACAAGGTGCACCGTATTTACCAACCACAAGAGTTTACAACATATTGTTGATAAAAAAGAGTTGAACATGAGGCAACGGCGTTGGTTGGAGTTGCTTAGTTATTACGATTGTGACATCCGCTACCACCCAGGGAAGGCGAACGTAGTTTCTGATGCATTAAGCAGAAAAGAAAGGGTTAAACCTTTAAGGGTCCGAGCCTTAGTCATGACTATTGGCTTGAACCTTCCTAAACAAATCCTAGAAGCTCAAACCGAAGCATTAAAACCTAAAAACCTCACTGCTGAAGATGTGGGAGGCATGCTCCGACAAGACCTTACAAAGGAAAGATTAAAACCCCGTGCGGACAGAACTTTATGTTTAAACAACCGGAGTTGGTTACCGTGTTATGGAGACTTAAGGACTCTAATCATGCACGAATCCCATAAGTCAAAATATTATATTCATCCGGGTTCTGACAAGATGTACCAAGACTTGAAGCAGTTGTATTGGTGGCCTAACATGAAGGCGAATATTGCCACTTATGTTAGCAAGTGTCTGACTTGTTCTAAAGTCAAGGCAGAGCATCAAAAACCTTAGTTGAAGAAGCATGAGAAAAATTATACCACCCATGACCTGGAATTAGGTGCGGTGGTGTTCGCTCTTAAAATCTGGAGACATTATCTTTATGGGACGAAAAGTGTTATCTACACTGACCACAAGAGTCTCCAGTACATATTTGACCAGAAAGATTTAAATATGCGCCAAAGGCGGTGGATCGAGCTACTCAGTGACTACGAGTGTGAGATCAAATACCACCCGGGCAAGGCGAACGTGGTGGCAGATGCCTTGAGCAGAAAAGAAAGACTCAAGCCAAGACGAGTACGTGCTATGAGTATTACTATTCATTCTGGACTTAAGACTAAGATTTTGGAAGCGCAGAGCGAAGCTTCCAAGGATCTCAAAGCCCCAACTGAATGGCTAAGAGGATTAGAAAGACACTTTGAGCAACGAGATGATGGTGAAATTTACTTCTTTGATCGTATCTGGATTCCATCAGTTGGTGGTGTAAGGAAATTGATCATGGATGAAGCTCATACATCTAGATATTCAGTACATCCGGGTGCGGATAAGATGTACTATGATCTGAGAGACTTGTATTGGTGGCCTGGTATGAAGAGAGACATTGCTGAGTACGTTAGCAGATGTCTTACGTGTTCTAAGATTAAAGCCGGATATCAGAAACCCTCAGGACTTCTTCAGCAACCAGAAATTCCTGAGTAGAAATGGGAAAAGATAACAATGGACTTTGTCACAAAGTTGCCTAAAAGTAGCAGTGGGCATGATACGATTTGGGTCGTTGTGGATAGATTGACCAAGTCGGCTCACTTCTTACCTATTCGTGAAGACTACAAGACGGAGAAATTAGCAAAGATTTATACCAATGAGATTGTAGCGAGACATGGTGTGCATATGCAATCATTTCAGACTGTGTTGTGCGATTCAGTCACACTTATGGCACGCTTTTCAGAAAGCGTTGGGTACGAGGAATAGACATGAGTAGTCTTACCACAATTAGACTGACCGGTCAGATGTTGAGCGTACTATTTAGACACTGAGGTTATGCTTAGAGCTGGTGTTATGGATTTTGGTGGCAGTTGGGATACTCATCTTCCATTATTTGAGTTTTCTTATAATAACAGTTTTACCACACGGAGCATTAAGAGCGCCCATTCGAGGCTCTATACGGGCGGAAATATAGATCCCCCGTGATATGGACTGAAGTTGAGATAAGTCTTGCTTATTGGACCAGAAATTGTGCAAGAAGCGACTGAAAAGATTGTTTAAATTAAGGAAAGATTGAAAACGGAAAGAAGTCGCCAGAAAAGCTATGCTGATAAGAGGCGTAAACCTCTTAAATTCAAAGTTGGAGACCGAGTGTTACTTAAGGTATCTCCATGGAAGGGAGTGGTACGATTTGGTAAGAAAGGAAAGCTAGCACCACGATATGTGGGACCGTTTAAAATAGTAGAGTGTGTTGAACCGGTGGCTTATCGGCTGAAGTTACCCTAGGAGCTAAGCTGTGTTCACGACACGTTTCATGTGTCGAACCTCAAGAAATGCTTGGCTGAGCCAGATGTTCAGGTGCCTTTGGATGAGATCAAGATTGATGAAAGTATGCGTTTTGTTAAAGAGCCTATTGAGATCGTAGAGCGGGATGTGAAGAAGCTAAAGCGAAAAAGAATCCCATTGATCAAAGTTTGTTGGAACTCTCGGCAAGGAGCTGAGTATACCTGGGAACATGAAGACCAATTCCGGAAGAAATATTCGCATCTCTTCTCTGAAACCGTACCTGCTTCAGGTGTTGCAACCTGAGCCTTGAGGACAAGGCTCTTCTAACCGGAGGAGACTGTAACATTTCATATTTTCAGGTCATTTACGACGTCATATATTTCACTAATTATTTTTTTATACCTACGCGTTTACTTTTAATTTTAATAGTTAAGTTAAATCGCGTAAGCTATAAATTATCAATTAGCGTAAACGGACACCAAACGAATTAAAGTTTACATCAAGCAATCATTATATTATTATTACAAAAGTAATAATTTACCTTATATGTTTTATTATTTTTATCGGATTTCGTATATTCGGTTACGCTTCGTGATAAAGCCAATAGTATAGCATACCCGGAACCATAATAATTAATCTACGCTTCAACAAATATTCATTTTTATTTCCAACGCTCAAAGTTTATAAAACTTTACCCACAATTATCACTTGAGACGACCCTTACAAGAATTAAATAGACAAATACATACATTTTACAAAGTAAACATTTTATTTACAAACTACAACTTATACATTCATTAAATTATACTTTCATTTTCATTTATTAAGAACTAGCTAGACATTCCTCCTCATTATCATGGGATGATGTCTTCATTAGGAAACCAAAGAACACATTCTTAATTAGCTAGCAATGTACACCAAAGACTAACTTAGTCATCCTTGTTTTCCTCTCCTTGTTTCCTTGTGAATTCCAACGACTAGAACCCCCCCATGAGGCTTTCATAGTCTTTTGTTGACCACTTGGAATATATATACATGTATCATTCATTCATAACATCTCACACAACACAAAAGACTTACCAAAAATCAACTTTTCTCTTCCTTTTCCTTCTTTGAAAGCCACGGCTCAAACCCACCCCTTTAAATAATCCATACAAAATTTTCTACCACTTATACAAGCATACACACAACATATCTAAGACCTACTAAGATGTTTTGAGGTCTTGGTTAAGCATTTACAAGTGTTGAAGCAAGAAAAGCAAGATTAGGGTTTTCATTTGAAAACTAGGGTTTCAAGAGTGCAAGCTTTGGTTTTATATCTAAACAAGGGTTTAGATACTTTGGTTCATCACACTATATCTCATTAAGGTTACTAAAACCCTTTATGTCTTTACATTTATCATTTTATGTGTTTATATGCTCTATTTAGCAATATCACCCTTAGGATACTTTTAAACATGTAAAACATATTTTTACTTGTGGTTATGATTTTGTACACTTTTACATAGGCTATGATGTTGGTAATATCATGTTAACACTGGATTTTATAAAGTGTGTACATTTGGTTTAAGTATAAAAGTAACCCCCCCCACCCCCCCCCCCCCCCCCCCCCCCCCCCCCCCAATTCAAGTATAAACTTGTAGTTAAAAAGTATATAAAAACAAAGTTATATAAATAACCCACAAAGATTTAAAGGGGAATATTTTGGTTCATATTTTGTAACAACTAGATTATGTTTTATAAATTAGTACGTCTCTTGCGATTCCAAAAAGGTAAGAAAACTCGAAAAACAGATTTATAACGAAGGAGATACGACGATTACAAGTTTACGAGACATTAATACATTTTATAAAATAATTTTATAAAAAAGTTACTGTTTATCAGGGACTTTATTTTTGGAAAAACATCATAAATAAATAGAACATTTAATTACGAGACGTGCTCGAAAGAATCGCTAAAAACGGAGCTATAACGAATAAGTTACGAGATTTACGATAACTAAATCTATAAAAATAAATATATAACTGTTATGAACAGTAAAAATCACTATTCATCAAAAAAATCAGATTTTGAAAATGTTATATTTTGATAACTCGTCTTAATACGAAGGCGTGGACTAAGAAACGAAAAGAAACGGATTAAAACGAGGAAAGTTACGTCGGTTTACGAAGTAATACTTTAAACGTTTTTACATTTAGTAATTACGATTTTTGCTTAAACATTAGATGGTGATGTAGCTAATATAGAATAGTTGAGGTATAGTTATCAAATTTGACTATATTACTAGGGAGTTTCATAATGAGGCCTCTTTCGGGGTGGCGTATCGACGAGTTGTTAGATTTACGATTTAAAGTGTCCTAGCTCCTCATACGTCACTACATGACCTTTAATTATGTAAGCCCGATCGATAGTATGATGAGCTATACGACCTATAAATAATCAAAGTGTTTAGTACTTATACGACCTATATTGGATTAGGTTGCATTCGATCGTAAGCGTGACGCATTTTCTATTGTGAATACTTGTTGATTACCATTCACTCGAGGTGAGTTCATAGCCCCCTTTTTACTACGTGATTGTTTTATAAAATCTACGGGGTGAATTACATTGCTTGTTTTACTATTGGACACAAGTGTTTTTCTAAGTGTTTTCAAAGTGTTTACAAAGTGTATGCTATCCAGATTACTGCCTGAATATTATTGCTAAGTTACCTTATTGCCGTGAAGTCCCTATTTATCATGAACCGTTAATTGCTATTGTAGTAAGCGCGAGTGTTGTGGATAGATCTATCGGGACTGACAATCCCCACCTTTCCTTGGGTCACTAGTTTGATCAAGGTGCATTTAACATTGAGAGGTGTTAGGTTGTTGGCAAGCATCCTATATTCTGATTGGGGCAGCAAAATCTAGTTAAGTTGGGGTCATGAGCTTAGTGCAATAATAAACGTTTTGGACTACTGAATGTGTTTCAGAGTCTACTATTACTTCGATCTTGTGGTCCACCCTTTTTACCGATAAACCTATGATTTCACTCAACCTTTGTGTTGACTTTTAGCATGTAATTTCAGGTCCTAAGGCATGATGATTGGAGGGGAGCCGTGGCGGATATCAATGATGACAGATTCTGTGTTTTATCTATATTCAATGCAACTTTTATTATCTTTAAAAACTTAAGTCATCTTTTGGGTATTATGAAGCTTTTGTTTAATTAAATATGTACTTGAAATGTTTATTTACTCTTTTAAACATATGAGACATCTGTAGGAACTTGTAATTTTGCTCTGCATCGATGAATTCTTATCTTAAAACGTCCATTTAAGGTCGTTTTCTATATCTTGATTGTTGATATTGACGTAGCACCCCATTGTTACCATTCCGCTGCTACCTGATTTTGGGGGTGTTACATTAATGTATTTGAATTATGTATGATTTTTATAAAGCTTTATGAGGTTTATACATAGTGAAGATAGGTTTATAAAACAAAAAAAGTTTATAAATTAAAGCCACAATAAAACTATGAACCTTTATAAAAGTTTAACATAATGGATGCTCTTAAAAAAATATTTATAAACTAGCGTTTTATAATTTTATAAATGCCCTAATTGCTTCCTTTCAAACGAGTTTTGCAATAATAATGTTAATTGCTTTTAAATGCTCACAAAAGCTTTTTGCCAAATACACTCAAAGTAAATATTGTACTTCTCAATTTTTTAAACAAACATGTTATTTTATAGGGTTGTATTATTAATACCGCTCTTGTCTCACATTCTACATCCTCCACCCGCCTTATTTGTTCTTTATCAACAGTGTAACACGGTCTATTGTCAGTTTTATCTGTTTTTATTCTGTATTTTTGTCAGTTTAATGCTTTTGAATTATTAAACTTTATATTTTATGTTACATATTTTTGATTTAATAGTTTCTTAATATAAACAAAATTATAAAAGTAAAAATAAAAATAAAAACGAAAAAACATAAGAGGTATTGATGGTGTTTTAGGAGGTACCAATAACCATCCTTTTTTTATAATTACTCTAATTTTTTCGAAATTTTATTTTATTTTCCTTTTTTAAATGATATTCGAAAACACAATATAAGATTCTCAGGTTTAATTTCCATCAAAGATATTGAAGCATTCGTATTTTACAATTATAGGTACTAGTGACGAACAAAGACATTATTATCCGTATCAAAAATAACATCAAATCATATTTTGAGGATTAAACTCGAGAGTAAATAGTAAAAATGACCAATGCAAAAATTTAGAAGTCCTAAGGGATTTACTCGTACATAAATTTGTAGTTTGTTTATGCTTGGTTGTTCGAAAAGGTAAGATCGGATCGAATGTGGATTCTTAAGATCTTTTGGTTAAAATCGGGATCTACTAGATTTATATAGCAAAATTTCCTATGTATAAAACGTAATTGTTTTGCATTGCAGTATCGTATAAATCATATGATTTAAAATGCATGATCGGAGAGTTTAACAAACAATGCTTTGTAGCATCGATAAAATCTAACAAAATAAATCAGAGAAAGTTAGATATTTGTTTTTCTTTCTTTTTACATTTTCTTAAAACATGGGGTTAGATCATTTAAATGATGTATATATGCATGGCCTACACATAAAGGTTGAAAATGAAATGTTTGATTAAAACGTGAGAAGTGAGGATGCGATAAATATGTGCTTCATGTTTGACGGACAAACCTATGCCAAAATTACCTTCCCCATTTCTTGGATCCATTTGTTTATTTAGTATTATTGTACGAATATCCGTTTAAAGTGTATATAGCAACAAATAATTATACTTGTAAAATCATGATTCTGGTTTGATCTTAATTCAAAGCGTGTGTTTATTAAAATTTAATGTAATTATGTGTTTTCTAAAAAGTTGTCAAGTATAAGAATTTGATCAAGCTTAAAGGTGTATTAATGAGTAAAAGCACATACATTGCTTATTAGTAGTAAAGGTATACGTTTTAGCTATACTATCATGTTACTCGTGCAAAACAGTGAGTTTGGAGGCGAATTTTACGATTTATGATTTTTCGGTTTTTTATGTTGTTTAACGATTTTCTATCATGGATGATAGTTTCTAGAGATTGCCATTATTAATAATAATAATAAGGGTTTTGCTAACCAATGCCCACTCGGCAAATGTTAGCTTGTAATTAATAAATACAAACTTTCTAAATTAATATAAAACCACTTTAAATTTGAGTTCAATCAGCTGAAAATCATGTTCAAATATTTATAAGTTTATTTAATGTGTATTTAATGCACTTTTATGTTAATTTGGAACGTTTGTGTTTTTAATTACACACTAACCTCTGCCCAGTGGGCATTGGTTAGCAAAACCCTTATTATTATTATTAATAATGGCAATCTCTAGAAACTATCATCCATGATAGAAAATCGTTAAACAACATAAAAAACCGAAAAATCATAAATCGTAAAATTCGCCTCCAAACTCACTGTTTTGCACGAGTAACATGCTAGTATAGCTAAAACGTATACCTTTACTACTTATAAGCAATGTATGTGCTTTTCTCATTAATACACCTTAAGCTTGATCAAATTCTATACTTGACAACTTTTTAAAAACACATATTACATTAATTTTAATAAACACACGCTTTGAATTAAGATCAAACCAGAATCATGATTTTACAAGTATAATTATTTGTTGCTATATACACTTTAAACGGATATTCGTACAATAATACTAAATAAACAAATGGATCCAAGAAATGGGGAAGGTAATTTTGGCATAGGTTTGTCCGTCAAACATGAAGCACATATATATCTGGCATCCTCACTTCTCACGTTTTAATCAAACATTTCATTTTTCAAACCTTATGTGAGGCATGCATAATATACATCATTTAAATGATCTAACCCCATGTTTTAAGAAAATGTAAAAAGAAAGAAAAACAAAAGATTCTAACTTTCTCTGATTTATTTTGTTAGATTTTATCGATGCTACAAAGCATTGTTGTTAAACTCTCGATCATTATTTTAAAATCTTATGATTTTACGATACTGCAATGCAAAACAATTTCGTTTATACATATGATATTTGATATATATAATCTATAGGATCCCGATTTTAACCATAAGATCTTAAGATCTCATTCGATCCGATCTTACCTTTTTCGAACAACAAGCTAAACAAACTACAAATTTATGTACGAGTAAATCCCTTAGGACTTCTAAATTTTTGCATTTGGTCATTTTTACTATTTACTCTCGAGTTTAATCCTCAAAATATGATTTGATGTTATTTTTGATACGGATGATTATGTCTTTGTTCGTCACTAGTACCTATAATTGTAAAATACGAATGCTTCAATATCTTTGATGGAAATTAAACCTGAGAATCTTATATTGTGTTTTCGAATATCATTTAAAAAAGGAAAATAAAATAAAATTTCGAAAAAATTAGAGTAATTATAAAAAAGGATGGTTATTGGTACCTCCTAAAACACCATCAATACCTCTTATGTTTTTTCGTTTTTATTTTTATTTTTACTTTTATAATTTTGTTTATATTAAGAAACTATTAAATCAAAAATATATAACATAAAATATAAAGTTTAAAATTTCAAAAGCATTAAACTGACAAAAATACAGAATAAAACAGATAAAATTGACAATAGACCGTGTTACACTGTTGATAAAGAACAAATAAGGCGGGTGGAGGATGTTGAATATGAGACAAGAGCGGTATTAATAATACAACCCTATAAAATAACATGTTTGTTTAAAAAATTGAGAAGTACAATATTTACTTTGAGTGTATTTGGCAAAAAGCTTTTGTGAGTATTTAAAAGCAATTAACATTATTATTGCAAAACTCGTTTGAAAGGAAGTAATTAGGGCATTTATAAAATTATAAAACGCTAGTTTATAAATATTTTTTTAAGAGCATCCACTATGTTAAACCTTTATAAAGGTTCATAGTTTTATTGTGCTTTTAAATTTAAAACTTTTTTTGTTTTTTGAACCTATCTTCACTATGTATAAACCTCATTAAAAGCTTTAAAAAAATCATACATTAATTCAAATACATTAATGTAACACCCCCATAAAATCAAGTAGAGCGGATGGTAAACAATGGGGTCTACGTAAAGTTACAACAATAAGATTAGGAATCGACCTTTTAAATGGAGTTTTAAGATAAGATTTCATTCGATGCCATGCAAAATATCAGAGTATAATTACATTATGTTTATATGTTTTAAAAGAGTAATAAACATTTCAAGTACATATTTATTAAACAAAAGCTTATAATACCCAAATAGGATGTCTTTAGTTTGTAAAGATAATAAAAGTTGCATGGAAATATAGATAAAACATCAGATCTGTCATCATTGATATCCGCCACGGCTCCCCTCCAATCATCATGCCTTAGGACCTGAAATTACATGCTAAAAGTCAACACAAAGATTGAGTGAAATCATAGGTTTATCGGTAAAAAGGGTGGACCACAAGATCGAAGTAATAGTAGACTCTGAAACACATTCAGTAGTCCAAAATATTTATTATTGCACTAAGCTCATGACCCCGAAGCCTTAACTAGATTTGTGCCCCAATCGGAAAATAGGATGCTTGCCAACAACCTAACACCTCTCAATGTTAAATGCACCTTGATCAAACTAGTGACCCAAGGAAAGGTGGGGATTGTCAGTCCCGATAGATCTATCCACAACACTCGCGCTTACTACAATAGCAATTAACGGTTCATGATAAATAGGGGCTTCACGGCAATAAGGTAACTTAGCAATAATATTCAGGCAGTAATCTGGATAGCATACACTTTGTAAACACTTTGAAAACACTTAGAAAAACACTTGTGTCCAATAGTAAAACAATCAATGTAATTCACCCCGTAGATTTTGTAAAACAACCACGTAGTAAAAAGGGGGCTATGAACTCACCTCGAGTGAATGGTAATCAACAAGTATTCACATTGAAAATGCGTCACGCTTACGATCGAATGTCAACCTAACAATTAGGTCGTATAAGTACTAAACCACTTTGATATTTATAGGTCGTATTAGTCATCTATACTATCGTTCGGGCTTTCATAAAATTAAGAGGTCATTGTAGCGGACGTTATGAGGAGCTAGGGAACACTGTAAAATCGTATAAATTAACAACTCGGTCGATAAGCCACCCCGTAGATGGCCTCATTATGTAACTCCCTGTAATATTAGTATCTTTGATAACTATTACCTCATACAATTCTATATAAGTACATCACCATCTAAGTGTTTTAGTAAAATCGTATTTATAAAGTAAAAACGTTTCATATGATTTACTTTCAGTAAACGACGTTAACTTTTCTCTGCGTTTTAGTCCGTTTCTTTCGTTTCTTATGTCCACGCCTTGTATTAAGAGTAGTTATCAAATATAACATTTTCAAAAATCTGATTTTTTCCTGATGATAGGGATTTTTACTGTTATAACAGATATATATTTATTTTATAGATTTAGTTCACGTATCTCGCTAAACGTATTCGTTTTAACTCCGTTTTTAGCGATTCTTTCGAGCACGTCTTCGTATTTAATGTTCTATTCATTTATGATGTTTTTCAAAAATAAAGTCCCTGATAAACAGTAACTTTTTATAAAATTATTTTTATAAAAGTATTAATTCTCGTAAACTTGTAAATCGTCGTATCTCCTTCGGTTCCTATTTTAGTTAATATTTTTTTTATTTTTTTTAATATTTTTTTTATTTTTTTATATTTTTTTTTTTTTATTTTTATATTTTATATTTATATTTTTGTTTTTTTATATTTTATATATTTTTTTTTTTATTTTTTTTTTTTTTTTTTATTATGTTTTATTTATTCTTTATTTTATTTTTTTATTATTTATTATATTTTTTTTTTTTATTATTTTTTTTTTTTTTTAATTTTTTTTTTTTATTTTATTTTTT
>BQNB010013287.1:0-15000 GCA_026074375.1 Tanacetum coccineum | reverse complement strand
CCGCACCCGAATGTATTGAATATCTAAAAGTATGAGCTTCATCCATGATCAGTTTCCTTACACCACCAACTGATGGAATCCAGATACGATCGAAGAAGTAAATTCCACTATCATCTCGTTGCTCAAAGTGTCTTTCTAATTCTCTTAGCCATTCAGTTGGAGGCCTTTGAGATCCTTGTAAGCTTTCGCTCTGCGCTTCAAATTTTTAGTCTTAATGTCCAGAATGAATAGGGAATACTCATTAGCACATACTCGTCTTGGCTTGTGTCTTTCTTTTCTGCTCATGGGCATCATGCACCAGTGCGCCTTGCCGAGCTTTATTTGATCTCACACTGTAGTCTTAAGTAGGCTCGATCACCGCCTTTGGCGCATATTTAATCTTTCTAGGTCAAATATGTACTGGAGATACTCTTGTGGTCTGTGTAGATAACACTTTTCGTCCATAAGATAATGTCTCCGATTTTTGTAAGATTTTGCGAACACCACTCGCAACCTAATTCCAGGTCATGGGTGGTTTATTTATTCTCATCTTTTTCAATGTTCTTGACGCGGTCGCTGTCCTTGGCCTCGCTGCATAGCACGCACCCAAAACCTTGTTTTGATTGCTTCACAATAGACCATAAAGTGTCGGCGGGTCCTCATCGGGGAGTGCTAACACATGTAGCATTGCATTAGTTTACTCCTTCCGAATTTGAAAGCTTCCATCTTGCCTTATCGCCCTACATAAGCTTATTCTTTTAAGTCAACAGGGTGAGGGGTCTGGACGAGATACTAAATGGAGAAATTCTCAATAATCTCCGATAGTAGTACCCGATATAATCCTAAAAAATGAACGTATTTTCAATTGACAATTCAGGGGTCTTCCAGTTCTTGACCGACTCAACCTGCTAGGATCCACGTAGTTACTCACGGTTGACCCACATGGTCCTAGGGAACTGTTACTTCTTGTAAACCAAATTCGCACTTTGAAAAATTTGGCGTACACTTCTCCTTCTTGAGTAAGTCTAAAAATCGTCTTCAGGTGAACTTCATATCTTCTTCTGAACTCTTGAGTGGATTAAGATGTCGTCAATGAACTCAATTAGATTTGTCCAAATAATGGCTTGAGACGCGGTTCATTAAGTCCATGATATTGCTGGAGAGTTCGTCAGCCCAAATGCATAAATTGTGAACTCAAAAATGCCCGTATCGAGTTCTAATTTTGCGGTCTTCGGTATTTCTTGTCTCGGATCTCAATGTTGTTATCCCGAACGAAGATCGATCTTGGAGAAACAACAGAACCTTGATTCAATTGTCAAACAAAAGATCATCAATTCTAGGTGAGAAGGTAACGGTTCTTTATAGTCAACTGTTTAGTTCCTTGTGTCATTACTCATTCTCATTCGAACGTCTTTCTTCTTGACAAAGAGTACGGCGTGCTCCCCATGGTGAGTGACTTGGTCCGAATTATAAACCCTTCTCTTAAGTTCTTAAGCTGGTTTTGCAATTTAAACATTTCTGAAGGGGCTAACCGGTATGGAGATCTAACAACTGGCGATGCGCCTGGAATCAGATCGATGCGAAATTCTACCTCTCGCACATGAGGTAAACCTAACAGATCATCTGGAAATACCTCAGGGAAATCTTGGACAACAGGTTATGTCATCATGCTTTTTTCATCAGCTTGTACATGCTAAGTGAACGAAGATCCTTTTCTGGCCTTCTTCGCCTTGAACTTTAAGAATTTGCCATTCTGGAAGAGGAATTCGAACCATCTTTAATAACAATCGTGCTGGCCGGTGGGTATGCCATATCCTTCTAATGATAACATCAAAAACTTTCCTTGCCGGGTTGGTAACAAGTCTATTTTGACACGTGATTTAACAAGATAAGGATGCAACTACGTAAAATGGTATTGGTGCTAACAACTTTTTCGTCTGCTAATTCGATTTCATAACTAGTATTTAAAGTGGCTGGGGCAATATCAATAAAATGTGTAAACGCAAAAGATACAAACTCTTCTCAGCACCCCGGAATCAAAGAGGAAGACAAGCGTACTTTTTCTTTAGTGATCATAATGAAGAAACGTACCCCCCCCCCCACACCCCACGTGACCACACTTCGGAATTCTACTGTGGATTTTTCAATCACCGCGTATGCTCTCCCACGAGGCTCCTCATTTGATGGTTCCCTGCTTTCGGACAATTTTCCTTGAAATGTCCTTTCTTACACACCCGAAACATGTCACTCATTCGCTGGAAGAATTTACCTGCACACTCCCCCTTACCATGCACCATGAAGCCTAACTCTACTATCCTTTTCTCCATGTTGACCTATTTTTTGACATCTCTAGCACTTTGAGGACACGATCCATGATGATGTAAGTGCTCCGGTTGCATTTTGGTAACATTTCCAGTATTTCTTTTCCTCCAGCTGGGGTGCAGCATTATGCCCTTACATTTTCCTGTCTCTTGTTTTGTTGCTGGTCATGATGGTTGTTTCGGTTGCGGTTATTGTTGTCGTTGTTGTGGTTATTGTTGTTGGTGTTTCTTTGGGTGGTTTCCCATTGCCTCTTTTGCTTTCACCAATCTTGCAAGCCCTTACCTGAACTGCTTGCTCGACCCCAGTTCCACGAGCCATGAATGATGTGCATCATAGAGTTGCATGCTGTGAAGAAGTGATATTTCCTTTGATTCTTTCAGGAATACCTACGAAAAACATTACCTTTCATCTTCTTTTTTCAGTACGGCACCAATTATGACCATCAAGGGCCTGTTCGTGGAAACGTAGTGTTGTAGCTTCATTATCATCTCCTTTCAGAGTCAGAGTTCAAAGCTCTTGTTCCATCCTTTGGATTTCAGTTGCTGGGCAGTATTCAAGTGGGCATCTTTAGCTTTCACGTTTCCCCACTCTTCACTCATGGTTTGCATCTGGGATCTGATTAGCATTAGCAAAGTCCCAAAGTCTGAAACATTTCGTTCCTACTAGGTTAGGCACTGCCCCTCAACGTTTGCACATATGCAAACTTCACTTGGTCATCTTCAAGCACCATTTGCAAATTTCAAACATTATCCATCTTTGAACAACGTTTCAGTCTGACTACACCTTCAGTCCCATTGAAAGAGTGAGGCTTGCCGTTCGTAAATGTCTTATACGAACATCCATGCATCTCCTGGTACAACAGTTTCCGTTATTTATTCTCGGCATCCACAGTATTGTTTGAGTCAGCTATAGTCTTTTCATATTTTTTAATGGCATTAGGCCACACGCTTTTTCCACTATATTCCTAACAGATTTCTTCTTAAAATCTCCTGGCGGCATGATTCTGGCAACCACAAGGTACACAATTCGTTCTTGAGAATTTGTAAGGTATGCTGAGTATGGCACTGGTAAATATGGAGGAATGATTTGTAAATAACTTATTAAGAATATGATATATCTTAAAAGTATGATGTACATACATGTCTAGACCCATTTGATCCCCAAAGCTCACCTGTTTCATCCCTAAACCGACCCATTTCATCCCCTAAACCCGCACATTTCAGGCCTCAATTTCAGCCTCCAAATACACCGATTTCAACCCCTGTTTTAGCACCCAAATGCACCCGCTTCAGCCCCCGTTCAGCCCCCATTTCATCAACCAAACCCACCCATTTCAGCACCCCAAACGCGCCCGTTTCATTCCCATTGCAGCATCGAAACACACCAGACTCTTGGTTTTATTTAAACGACTACACGCCAAAATGATTGTAACCCCCCAAAATCAGGTAGCAGCGGAATGGTAACAATGGGGTGCTACGTCAAAGTACAACAATCAAGATATAGGAAACGACCTTAAATGGACGTTTTAAGATAAGATTTCATTCGATGCCATAGCAAAATATCAGAGTTCATACATTAGGTCCCATATGTTTTAAAAGTCATAAACATTTCAAGTACATATTTAATTAAACAAAAGCTTCATAATACCAAAAGATGACTTAAGTTTTTAAAGATAATAAAAGTTGCATTGAATATAGATAAACACAGAATCCATCTTCATTGATATCCGTCACGGCTCCCGTCCAATCTTCATACCCTAGGACCTGAAATTACATGCTAAAAGTCAACACAAAGGTTGAGTGAAATCATAGGTTTATCGGTAAAAAGGGTGGACCACAAGATCGAAGTAATAGTAGACTCTGAAACACATTCAGTAGTCCAAAACGTTTATTATTGCACTAAGCTCATGACCCCAAAGCCTTAACTAGATTTGTGCCCCAATCAGAATATAGGATGCTTGCCAACAACCTAACACCTCTCAATGTTAAATGCACCTTGATCAAACTAGTGACCCAAGGAAAGGTGGGGATTGTCAGTCCCGATAGATCTATCCACAACACTCGCGCTTACTACAATAGCAATTAACGGTTCATGATAAATAGGGACTTCACGGCAATAAGGTAACTTAGCAATAATATTCAGGCAGAAATCTGGATAGCATACACTTTGTAAACACTTTGAAAACACTTAGAAAAACACTTGTGTCCAATAGTAAAACAAGCAATGTAATTCACCTCGTAGATTTTGTAAAACAATCACGTAGTAAAAAGGGGGCTATGAACTCACCTCGAGTGAATGGTAATCAACAAGTATTCACAATAAAAAGTGTATCACGCTTACGATCGAATGCAACCTAATCCAAATATAGGTCGTATAAGTACTAAACACTTTGATTATTTATAGGTCGTATAGCTCATCATACTATCGTCCGGGCTATCATAATTAAGAGGTCATGTAGTGACGTATGAGGAGCTAAGGGACATTTAAATTCGTAATCCAACAATCGTCGTACGCCACCCAAAGAGGCTCATTATTAAAAACTCCCTAGTAATATAGTACTTTGATTAACTAATACCACATATAATTCTATATAGCTACATCACCATCTAATCGTTTTAGTGAAATCATATTTATAAAGTAAAAACGTTTATAAGTATACTTTAGTAAAACTGGCGTAACTTTCTCGTTTTAAGTCCGTTTCTTTCGTTTCTTACGTCCACGCCTTCGTATTAAGACGAGTTATCAAAATATAACATTTTCAAAATCTGAGTTTTCTGATGAATAGTGATTTTTACTGTTCACAACAGACATATATTTATTTTTATAGTTTTTGTTATCGTAAATTAGTAATGTGTAACTTATTCGTTTTTAGCGATTCTTTCGAGCATGTCTTCGTATTTAAAAGTTTTATCGATTTATTGATGTTTTAAAAGTATAAGTTTCTGTGGTGAATAGTAACTTTTATAAAAATAGTTTTATAAAAGTATATATTTAACGTAAACTTGAAATCGTCGTATCTTTTTCGTTATAAATCAGTTTTTCGAGTTCTTTACATGCCCACGATCCTTGGGACATGTAGTATCTTATAAAATCATAAAATAGAGGTGTAAATTTTCGAATTCAAACAGCCCCTAAATGGGTTTTTCTCAAAATGTGTTTAAAAGTCATTTTTATAACTTTTTAGCTTAACCACTTTGTTACAAGTCCATTACAACCCTTATTAACATATGTATTACATACTTAGGGTTCCTAGTCCATGATATATTCAACCACATAACACATGAATAAGTGTACAAAATGCTATTCACAAGCAAAATTGTTTTTCATGTTTAAAAGCATCCTAATGGTGATTTCATACATGACTTATATTCACTTTAAATGATAAATGTAAAGACATAAAGGGATTTTAGGTAACCTTATGTGATGTAATATGATAAACCAACACAATCTCAACCCTTGTTTAGATTTTAAAAACCCCAAGCTTGGCTAAGATCTTGAAACCCTAAACCTTAATCTTCCATTTTTCTTGCTTAACACTTGTAAAGACTTAACCAAGCCTTCAAATCTTCTTAGGACATCTTAGATATGTTGTAGGAATGTATGTAAATGTGATAAGTAAAATTTTGTAAGGATTTGGTGTTGGTTTGTTGTTTGCCGTGAGCTAGGGGGGAGGAGGAGTTTTTGTGTTTTACACCTTTAAAATGAGAAGTGTGTGTGTATTTCACTAGCAAAGTCCTTAAATACCATAATGACTAGTCAAAGACAAGATGAGGGTTTCAAGGAAAGTATGGTCATAAGTATGGAAGCCTTACAAGTAAACATGTAAGTCTTTGGTCAAAAGGATGGGAGGTATGGCTAGGTTTAATGGCAAGTGATGTACAAAAGACCAAGTTGAGATTTTTGTGATATTTCTTGATGTGTAAACACCAAATCCGGTTTATGCATGTATATATGTAAGATATTTTGTTATTTTTAGGTATTGGGTATAAATGTGGGTATTTGTTGAAGCGTAGAAAGGTTTTGGTGCTTCCGGGTATGCCTAAATGTATTTAATTGGGAACGTAAAGTTTACGCAACCAATAAATTAAAATATAAAAAGTTGTTATTACTTTTCGTAAAATTAAATATATATGCTTGCCTTGACGGAAACTTTAATTTCGTTTTGGTGTCTGTTTACATTAATTGTATTTTTAGTTTAGGCGATTATATCTGTATTATGAGAATTAAAAGTAAACGCGTACGAAAAAAAATAATTAGTAAAACTAAAATAGATGACGTCGTAACATGTCCTGAAAATTGGAATGTTATTGATTTCCAAACTTGACATTTTGCTTGGAATTATATTTATTAAAACAAAAGTTCCTATATTGATACCTTCACTTTGTCAGCTTATTTCCAAATGCGAAGCACAACCCTAAGTTGGGCCTTTTCAGCATTCCGTTCCATCTCTCCAATGCCTCAACGGCATTCGACTTAAAATCATTTATATAGGATCACTTCATATGACATGTGGGAGGGTCTTATATCTTCATACTTATTTTTTATATTATATATATATATTATATATATATATATATATATATATATATATATATATATATATATATATATATATGATATATATTATATATATATTATATAAAGAACATTCAATTTTTTTAACTAAATTGCAAAAAATATACAAATTATGTGAATTTAACACAAATGCAAACTGATTTGGGTGCATGAGAAAACGAATGACATCCTGAATTCAATAGATGTAAATACTCTTTTTCATTATGAGATATTTTCCTACTTTTCAACTCGACGTCAGCAAAAAGATTTTGGTATTTTTGACTCCATGCTTACACCAGACTTTACCGAAAACATTTACCAGGACTTTATAAAAGCTCCAACTATTTGCTAACTTGTTTAAAACATGTGGAAATGTTATCAAATAAGCCAATAAGCCGGCCAAATAAGCCCAGAAGCCGGTCAAATAAGCTAATTTAAACACTCCCATTAGAACATATGGCAGATTAGCAATTTAAAGTGGTTGAAAGAAACTGTTTATTCGCTTATTTTTAGAGTAAATGAATATGTAGGGGGTGTTTGGCATAGCCTGATATGGCAAACTAATTTTTGGTTGTAGATCAAATACTGCAGTTCAAAAAAGCTAACGTTACCTGTATCAGCACTACATACGCGATCCCCATGTGGACTGCTTAGGCGTTGATCGACTGTGTTGTTCTTTTTTCAAAAGCGGCTCGGATATGTGGCAATCGAGCTTATTTTGAGCTAATAAGCCATGGCTGCAATCACGGTTGCACATGTCCTCCTCTAGCCACCAGTGGTTCTTGCGAGAACTTGGCAGTTGTGTTACCCAAAAGGATATATACATTACGCGTACCAACTTTCTCAAATGCCTTTAGCTTATTTGATTCTTTAGCTTATTTGTACAAAAAAATGCAACAATTAAAGTTTTTGCTAGCTTTGTGTTTTCACAAAGTAAAATTTTTGTCAAGAAGTACGAAAACAAATAGTAATGAGTATACATTGTTTATATTATAAGCATTAATTGTTTCCGTTGCAGGCAAAATGAAAAAAAATGCTACCTAATGTGCCTCTTCCAATACAATGAAAGCTATCTTAGTACAGCTTGTTGCCGATATAGTCTCCTAGGCAAAACTTGTAGACCCAATGGTTTAACAATCTCAAATCGCGCAATTACCTTCTTAAATTTCATATCAAAGAAAGCTTATTCTTTACAGCTTATTTGTACAGCCGCTAATTATTAATAGTCGGTCGTAAAATAGTAACCGACCTCTATAGCAATTAAAGTGTTACAAAACTCCTCCACTGAGATTCCAGGAAAGAATACCGCGCTAACAATCGAAGACAACTGTATTAACCTACATATTCAAACACTGAGATTATAACGATACGATGCTATGGTATAGTTCATGATTTGAAATGCTGAAGCACCTTGTGTGTCTTTTCACAATCGTCATGAAAGTTTCATAACTGGTTGACACCATGCCCATAAAAATGTCCCTAATTGCAGCTATTTATGCAATATATGCAGACGCTTCTTCGCAAAGACTTTCTTAGTTGTTTCAGCTTGTTCAAGGTTATTCAGATTCCAACACACTCTTTAAGCTGTAACCCAAACTTTAGGATATAAAGTAGCGCTAACAGTTTATAAAAAACGTACCTCTATGCCTTGTTTATTGACTTCTTTCCTCTTTTGTAGAAGCTGCACAGGTCACAAAACTTGGTCATAAAAATGAAAGAAGATGCACCGTTTACTCAAACACTAACGCGTTATATGAAAAGTAACTAACCATATATCGAGTTCAAGGATGTCAGAGGTGGTGTTGCCCTTAAGCTAAGGCTGATGCAGAACACATAGGTGGTTGCACCTGTCACAATGGGATAACATGGAAGTGGCCGGATCCTGAAAGACAAAAAAACATATCCAATAAATTTAAAGCCATCAAAGTGTATTTAGGACTAAAAGCTATAAAAGCATTTTTGTTAAAAAAAATGTATATTATTATTAAAAAGATTTAGCTTTCGTAATCGAATGTCTCACACTAATTTCTGACACGATGGCATAGAAATTTGTTTCTTTGTATGCTATACTGCTATTAAAAGGGGCTAACAGTGATAATGTTATACAACTAATGAAATAGAACATAACGTTAAAGTTTGCTCATTATACAAGAAAAATACAAAGTAGTAGTTGTTTGCCTTGTCGAAATGGAGGAGAGACTTGTTATGACATAATCTATGTTTGAGGCTACCTTGCAATACAATCTGGTCAACATAAAGCAAACCATTCCCCTATGTACTCTCTTTATGAGATAAAACTTCACACCATGGTGACCAAAGGAAACCAAAAGATCAAATAAGCACCTAGAATCATGTCAAATGATTTGTCAAACTATAATCATTTATCAACTTACATTCAAAACCACCACCTACACTTACTATCCAAAATCGATTACTTAACTCATATAAACACCAACATAAACCTAATCACAAAAACATCAGTTCATAATAACCGCTAAAACGACGCACATGCTACAAATGAAGCAGGAGCTGTACCTGGAATAACTTTAGTTTGAACACCTTTTTGTTCGAGAAAATCCATTTCTTCTCCACCTCTTCCAAACACCAAAATCCATTTCAGCAATTAGCAACCAATCTAAATTGCAACACAATTTTCTGCAAACTCACCAATGGATCCCCACCACCACAATGACCAATCATTTTCGAATTGTCAGCTAATTCGTCTAGACCATCGCGAACGTCGTCTTCAAGATCATTCATGCATCCCAAAAAAATTCAAATTAAAATCAGAAAAAGGGGGAAAACCTAACATCATTTTCTTCAAAACTCAGTTAAGAAAGGCAAAAAAACAAAATCATGAACAACAAATTATAAGAATAAATCGAACATTAAATCTTCAAAACCGCAACAGAATCTACCATTTGAATCGAAACAAAATATAAGAACGAATCAAAACCTAATGAATTTAAGAAACAGTAGAAGAGATTTAAGGTAGATCTAATTATACCTCTAATTGTGTGTGTGTGTGTGTGCGTGTGTGTGTGTGTGTGTGTGTGTGTGTGATTTTAGATGAATGGTGGTTGTGGTGATTTAATTCATTTGTTGTGTGTGAGTGTTTTTGTTTGGTGTGTGTTTGTGGAAGAAGCAAGGCGCGTGAAGACCGAGGAGAGGAAGAAGGAGAGGTGGGAGAAGAGAATAAAGACACGTAGCAAAGGAGATAAATATGTGAGGAATTAATGCGAACGGTGAACGAGTCGGACCAGGGTCGGTCGGCGAGTTGACCCGGCTCCGATGGGTTGACCTGAGGCTTTGCATTAAATGTTAACCCAGGTTGTCCCTGCCTTTTATATAAATTTATAAAGAAGAATTACATGTATATCCTTTTTAAAAGTTGATATTACATAAATATCCTTTTTATTTTTGTAATTACATCAACGTCTCTCTCAAAATTTTGTAATTACATCAACATCATTCTCACACTTTTAAGAATGATATATATGTCCAAAAATTAATTAAATCATAATTATATTGATTTTAGATTATAAAACCATTATTTATCTCTTATATCGATCATGATCATATTATTCAATATACTTTTTGGCTTCGAACGACAAAAGAACGTGTTGATGTAATTACAAAATTTTGGATATAAATATGAAAGAAATATTGGTCATATATATTTATTTGTTCATATGCATTTTTGGCCTCGATTGATGAGAGAACATGTTGATTTTTTTATGTATATGAGAATTTAAAATTTTAAGAAGGATATTGATGTAATTTCAAAAGTGTGAGAATGATATTGATGTAATTAAAAAGGTTTAGGAAGGATATTGATGTAATTATAGAAAGGGAAAAGATCCTCTAAAGTTATGGTCAAACATGATTGATTATGTTATGTTAAGTTTATTGTGAGGATTCTAATCCGTATAGAAATTTATGAAGGATAATGATGTAATTACAAAACTGAGAAGGATATAATGTAAATGTCCCAATTTATAATGACTATATTTATGATTTAATTAAGGAAAAATAAAAATAAAGAAGCTAAGGTGGTGTTTAGTTGTAGAAAAAATTTCATGCTTTTCTGTTTCTAAATTTCTAGAGAAGGGAATGGTTTTTCTTGTTTAGAGAAGTGTTAAGAATTTTGAAAACCCCGTTTAGATAGGAGTTGTATTTTTTCTTTTTAAAAAATAAAAATGAATGAAGAATAGTAAAATGTGATTTTCTATTTTTCTATACAAAATTATAAAATGAGATTTTTTTTTAAAAATATTGAAAAAAGTGCGACTAAACAGGTTTTCTGTTTTTCCATTCTCAAATGAAAATTTTCTACGAAAAATAAAATATTTTTCCTCAACTAAACACACCCTAAAAATTACTAAAATATAAAAAGAAAAAGAGAATAGAAAATGGACCAGGAGTTAAAAAGAACCGTTGCTTAACGCGACGGCACCTCTTGTCACGTTACCTCACCACCCCACCTTACAATCACTAAAAAAACACATTCTCTGTCCTTTTTTTTAATATATATATACTTATTATTTCCTTTAATATTAAACACCCCACACATCATTTGTATACCATCCTCTCTTCTTTCTTATACAAATAAATACATCTCTCAGCTCGTCGGTGCACATGGACAACACCAAAAAAGCCTTCATGTCCGGAGGAGATCACAACACCATCACGTACACACTTGCTCTTATCCAAGATGACAACAACAATAATCTTGATATCCTAAATAAGATACAAGCAGCTAAAGAGATACGTAAACTTACTAAAACTTGTCAAAAGTTTAGGAGACAGTTTTCTGAAGCCATCCCTTCGCTTGTTTCCATGTTGAAGTTGCCTTCGTTTGATGCTAAGGAAGCTGCCTTGCTTGCTCTCCTTAACCTTGCTGTCCAAGACGAAACGTAAGTCATAATGCGTGCTCTCTTAAACCTTGGTCTGTCCAAGACGAAAGTTAAGTCATAATATATTATATATAATATATATAATATTTGTTGTGTTATGCTCCCGCCAAGGTACTTATAGTTACTAGGTGCAAGAAAACAAAAAATATGAATGAATTACAAACTTACCAGGTTCATTTCCGAAAAAACATGATTTTTAATAAAATTTACATTATGTACGAGAACCCCCTAGGTCCGTCTGATTGTACTTTTTAAACCGTATGACATGTTAATAATGGATGTTTATTTTGGGTCAGAAGGAGTACTTTTTTCGAGTTAATTTTGATGGTTAAAATATTTTAGCTACTAATTAAGTTAGGTGGTTTCAAAACTCATAACTAGCGAAACGGATTAAGGGAAATGATTCTTTATGTTTAAGCAAACGGATCATGAATCTGATCGTTATGACATAGGTTCATAGTAAATGTTTTACAAAGTAGTTATACTTTGTTTGACCAATTTGTGATGATATGGTCAAGCAAGTATAACTAACAAAACCTAGTTGAATTCGAACTTAAGATGGGTTCTTTGAAGTTGCATATATATTTAAGAGCTTAAGATAGGTTGTTTGCTAAAATATAAGAAGATAAGCAATCTAAACCACACTCTAAATCGAAACTAGCGAAATTTTTTAATATATTAGATTGGATTTTTTCTCTAGATTTTTTTAGTACTTTTCTTACAACTTATTTTTCGCAATGGGATAAAAGATTAAGGTAAAGATTCAAAGATTCTCAGTATTCAAGACAATATCTAAGTGTCCTAAGAATAGACGTAAACTATATTTGTCTCTCTAGAGTGATTTATTGGGTCAATAGTTGATATCATAGAGTATAATTATGTATTGTCTCGATTAGAGTATAAGATCTCTCGAAGAGCAGTAGTATATAGTATAGGTAAACTTGTCGAGAAATCTGTTATCGTTGAATGACAGTCTCCGCTGAGAAGTGCTAGTGTATGTAGTCCTTTCTGTCACTCATTTGAGGTAATTTTTCGAGTTGTATATGTGTCATTTCGGAGTGTCAGATTGTCTAGTCGATGTGTCTATTGCTCTATAAAGATGAGTAGCAGGACTCAAAGATCGCGCGCACTACTTGTGAATTATTGTATAGGAAATAAATTATGTTTGTCTCGTGGTGACGTTATCTCTAAGTGTCAGTGATGAGGGGACTATCGCATGTATGTCTCGCTTTGAGGGTTGAGCTCTCTTGGGAATAGTGATGCCGCGTGTAGAGACATGAGACTCATCTTCTCTCAACCATCGTAGATTGAAGTGGGATGTACTCGACTTAAGTTAGCTAGTATAAGTAGAAAAGAATTCCCAAGAATACAAGGCTCCAAGACTCAAGACGTCACAAGAAGGATGGTCATTAGGGGGAGATTGTTAGTCGTATTTTTATTAAAGTGATGGTCATTAAATATTCTCGATCCTTGTATAAGTAAAACTTAGTTTACGGGAATTTATCTAAGCTAATTGGGCCTAGGTGTCGGGCTTAAGTACATTGGTAATAGGTCTGGCCCAAAGTTAAGCCCAACAACCCAAGAAGGTTTTATCTCTTATAACTATAAAAAGCCCTCTCTAAGTGTAGAGAGGGTGTTGCTTCTTATTTATTTTCTTAGTGCAAGTAACCATGTTTATTTATCTCTTTTTGTCTCTCTCTCTAAAAATCTTTTTCTTATTTTGTGTTTATGGTGATGAAATGATATCTCTAATAACATAAGAAAATGGGCTACGAATACCTACCACAAGCTTCATAAATGCGCACTAATAATTCAAGCAATAATCTACACAACATAATGAACGAGTTACACATGAACAAGGCTTTACGGCCCTATGCATGTAACCTTCCAATTGATGGATACTAATGTCTACAATACATTTATACTATCCCATTATGGTTTCAACACATTATCTAAGCTTTATCTATGTTTAAACTAGTCTTCACATTTTTAGTTTATTGCAGAAATTTAAAGTAACTTAACGAATTTTTATAAAATACTAAATGACCTCCTCTGACTCCCTAATTTAAATAACATCAACTTCAATGAGCTATGATGGTACTGTAATTTTTCCAACCAATGAAAACATGTCTAACTATTTTTAAAAAAATCAACAACACAAACTGTCCAGATTTAGATCTGATTTGCACACGAAATTGTTTGACCTTACTAAGCATATTAGACATATGGGAAAAATCTAGAAACATTCCAAAGGTTACTAGACACATAGAACTCACTCAAGTTGCCATTTCATAAATAGAAAAATGTTTTGATAACGTTTTTGACCTTACAAACACAACATAAAATCTAACTTGAAAACTCAGATCCAAAAACAAATCTTGTAAAATTATTTTTTTAACTTCCACTCACATCAATTCACGAAACCACCTTTGTTGGAAAGTAGACTCTATGTAATTAATTTTAGAGCCAAGAAAATTTGTCAAACTTATCCGTATGACCGAGTTATGACTCTTTGATATGTGTGAAAACACATATCCTTTCTATATCAAAAATGACCCATAAAAGACAAAATTGTGCTTAAAATGCTTGTATATTGCTTGTTTTGTCTTTGTGATTGTGTAGGTACGGATATTGCAAAAATCTTAAGAAAACGGTCAAACCCGGGCAAACACGGACACGAGAACGGAAGAGCACACAAAGAGCCGAGAGAATGCTATCAAAGGTCAACCTAAGTCAACTCTCAGTCAAACATGGTCAAACCCCATTTCACCTGAGTCAAACCCCAACCCCTTTCGTTTAAAATTACACGGGTAAATCCCTAGTTATTGTTCATCGTCTCCCTCAACGTTTAACTCTCTCAAATCAAGGGGTAATTTCCAATTAATGAGGTGGCAAGACAATTCAAGTGATAAGGTACAAGTCAGCATTAAAATTGTCATCAAAAGCCTCCTATTGGTCAATCCCCACAAGATAGTACATGTGAGCATGAGAAGAAACACAAGGGGAATGGATAATTTGCACTATAATGAGTACAAAAGAAGCACACGAGGCCTGACATACGGAATGCCACACTGGAAATCCGTGTGCTCCTCAATTTGATCCAACGGCTTAAGATACACTTCCAATGATTGAAAGGAAGGAAGGCATAAGGATGAAATGGAGCGTGTAACTGAATTGAGACCTAGAAGCTTCTTTCAAGTGCTATATAAAGACCCCCTCACTCACACAG
>BQNB010013286.1:0-77483 GCA_026074375.1 Tanacetum coccineum | reverse complement strand
ATCTATGTATCAAATTACCCATGAAGGGGGATTAAATATGAAAAGTGTTTTGTTGTTTGATTCACACTAGTTTTGTTATTTAATATACTTTGTATACTAGCTTGAAGGAAAATTTTCTCAAAAGAACTTGGAAGTGCCAACTTATGTTTTTCTAAGTCGTAAGAGTAGAAATGATGTCTAAAACACAAAATTTATGTGCTGGAACAACTTTTTAAAGTCCTATGTTCTACAATTAAGTCACCAAATGATTTTATACTAAAAACGTGTTTTTGGGTCACTAGTGGCGGTCCCATAAATTATAGAGCGGCCCCCATATATATCTAGGGGCCGTCACCTTTATGGGGGTCGTCTGTCTGTTTTAGCAGAATTTAGAAACTTTAAAAAATCATATAAAATTAACCGTAAGTCCGTAGAAGTCGTGCCACTCGCCATTTCGAAGATAATTGAGTCTACTTTCATTTAAAAATACTTCCAAGTCTTCATACTAAAATTACATAAGTCAGAAATGCAAAATACAACATAGTGGTCAAAACTTTAAGTTCCGTTTTAACGTAAAACTAGTATTTTACATTTTCCTTTGAGTCGAACATTTCTAATTGATATATCTTTGAAAAATAGTGTATTTATCCTTTTAAAATATTGATCTTAATTAATTTTTGAAATAGGGAGGAACTATTTTATTTTCAAATCAAATCAAGCTAAGTATACATTGTTATATCTAATACACAAAACAATGATGAATATCCTAATGTGTATGCTAGATGATTATGTGTGTTTACTTTTGTTTCAACTTGGTTGATATATATTAACAAGTAATCATAACAATTTGAAATTGACTAATTTATATCTTAACACATGTGCCATGTATCAAATTGTATGTTACTTAGTTTTCCTGGATTATGCCTAAAATGAATTAACACTAATTTCTTGTGTTAAGTTGCAAAATTGTTTGTGCATTGCATATAGGCATAGATCACTATATCTACAAGTGTTACATAAACATCTTGTAGATCATTTTGAGTGTAGTAACACATTTAGGAATGAGAATTCAATAGTTTGTCAAGTATGTGGAAAAATAATGTCCTAAGATCATATATTAAAACCCGTCACTAAAGATAATTCTGACACATCAGACTCTCTTCCAACAAGCCGACTAAAATCTTTCACATCGTGCGGTGTTTGATCTTGGGTTGGTTAAACAAAATAAAAGATTGTATGAATACATTGGTAATTAAATAAAAGAAAATGTATTTTTAAACTTTGCTTGTGCTTGCATTGGTCTAACACACACACACGCACATAATTATATTCTTTTTATAAACATATAGTTTTTTACAAAAGATGTGTGTTGTATTAAAATGATTAGAAAAATCATTCATATACTAATAAAATATCAAAAACTATGCATACTATGCATAACAACAAATAGTTTTTCGCACACGCAAAATATATGACAATCTTGAAGTAAGAAATTAACTTGTCATTATTCACTACCGTCACACTTACAACTAATCCTTAGGATTAGTGTGAACACACTATTAAAATCTTATTTTCTTCTTTTAAAGAGTGTTCCGTGAGGTCAAAGAAAGATTTCGAATATATAACAACTCATAAACTCATTGTTCAAACTATGATTGATGTTATTATCGAATATAATCGACAGGTTTTCGAGTATGGACAAGAAATTGGATTCTTATTTGTTTAGCTTTAAGGTTATATCAAAATATAATAAGAGATATTATCTTAAACATACAAATCAATCACACACGATATGATTGAAAAATAACACATCCCTTTCCCAAGACGATAAGAATATTGCATCGTATCATAACCATACTTTTGTAGATGGAAGTCAATATTGAGTCTACTTATATCCTGAGAGTTGTGTTCCAAATATTGGAAAATATGCATAAAATACACAATGAAGTAGGATTGACGACTTGAATGTTTTGTGCAAAATATTCAAGTAATTTACCCTGTAATGCAATTGGTAAAGTCATCTCCGAAAATCCAAACATGAGCAAATGCACAACATATGTAACTTTGCTCAAACAATTCAAAAGCACAACTCAAAACTCAAACTATCTTTCTCACAAAACTCACTTTTATCATATACAAATAATCATAATATTTCCTTCTCACCAATGAGTAAACCCTTTTAGACAATCTAATTAGGATTTAGGAAGAATTGAACATATTTCACAAACCATTTTTGTGCTTTCTTTCAATAAGTGATAGTAAGAGGATTTCGAATATGAAGATGATTATTATTCAAACGATAATCAATCTCACTATTCAATCTAATTGCAAATTTGGAATATGAACATGAAATCAAGATTAGGATTTATCTAGATCACGAAATCAATCAAATGACCATAGATATTTTTCCAAGTCTACATGTTTAACCATCCTTGGTTATTACATGAAATCACGAAGTCGATTGCAAGACAACAAGATTAGTCATCAAATTGCAACTCACGCTTGCAATGAAGATGTTTCATTGAGTCTAAAGTTCAAATGTTTGTGTTATTAGCTATGGTCAAATTATACATGTTAAACTTAACACACTATAAGTAGGATTGACTACTTATGAATTTCCATCGGGAAACTTATAAGAACTCCAACTTGATAAGTAAGACTTGGATGTCATTTTCGAAAAATCAAACCGAGAACCCTTATTACTTATATAAGTTTCTCTTAATAACCTAATATCAACATCCTATTCCCCAAATAAATATAAAAAATTATCCTGTGCCCAAATTGGCACCATCCAACGGATCAATAATCCTTCGTCCTAGATATCATCTTTGATTTAGTAGAAATCCTCCCTATGGTAAATGATATAAACATCTCCCTCTTGTCAATCGTCCAGCTTTAAAATTAGGTTTGGATCGTCCATCCTGAAATAATCTTGCTAGAAAAACTATTAAATAACCAATACGTCGTATTCAGTGAACTGAATATGCCGTATAGAATAAACAAACAAGCAGGAATTTAAACTACTCTAAATTACACTAATCCTAATAGTTAGATCTAATCTAATGTTAAAAACCAAAATATCAAAATAAAAATCAAGATTAATTTTCACTCCCCGGCAACGGCGCCAAAAACTTGATGTGTCGTTGTGTGGTGTATATTTTATTGTTTCAAGTTTTAAATTTATATTTTGCCGACTCAACCAAAAACAACACTTTAACGGGCAGTGTACCCGATCGGTAGTAGTTTCGTGGTAAGTAGGGTGTCGATCACTGAGAGCGAGGTTAAATCTATCAATTTAATTAATATCTTGGTTATCTAATCTATGTTAATTCTATTCTAATCCTATGTTAAACCCATGTCAGTCTAAATCCTAATTCTAACAGAAAAAGGAGGTTTTCAGCCTGAGAGACTAGCATGGTTTGGTTGGTGACTACAATCAATTCAACTGTTACCCACGCAAGCTAATAGACAAAAGATAAAAGAGCGGTTGAACCTTATATAAGAAAACTGTATTAACCATTATTAATCCGATTAGAACGTTGGTTTGTTTATTAAGTGCAATGATTTCTTCTCTCGATGTGGCATATCATTCTTAAGACTTAGGCGTTACATCATCCTAAGACCTAGACACATTAATTCTGTCACAATTAAAGCATTCGCATAAAGCATCCTTATTTGCTGATTATAATCTATCTTAGGGATTAAAGTAATGGTGATCTTGTTAAACCCTAGCTCATAGAGACTTTACCCACTTACCGCTTAATGGCAATCTATACACTAGTAGTCCACTTGTCCAACTATCCAATGGAATCAGAACGTTATTTGTTGAATTATCTAGGTCACCTGCTAGTCAACACGATCAATAAACCATCGACAATATCCAATTAACTAGTTAAGCCTGAAGCGTATCCTAGACACAGACTTAGAAGGACAATACTTGTGTAACTATTATTCTAGATGTATAAATTACTATATGGAGAGCTATCTCGGACTCTAGATCTGCTTGGTCCACTTTGCTAGATCCAGTTGAATGATAGGTCGCATACAAAAGCGCGTAAACAAGTATAAATTGATAAACATAAACAAGCACTCAACGATAAATTAAGAAATCGATATAAACAAATACCAAACATTCAGATCTTCATAATTGCTCGTTTTCTCCTCTAAAAATTAACTTTTGTGGTTTAGGTATCGAGAATATGATTTAGCACACTTAAAACTCGTTTTTGAGTTTTCTATTTATAAGGTCTGGAAGTCGGTTGGATACGGCGTATCCATGTATTGGATACGGCGTATTGGGGATTTCTTGGAGTAGGGACCACGTTTGATATCTTCCAGAATATTATATTGATTCCATATCTTGAATACGGCGTATTGAGTCCTCTGGATACGGCGTATTGATCTTCATTCCTTTTGTGGTCTTTGGTGAGTGCAGGCACGGATACGCCGTATCTTCCTTGATGGATACGGCGTATTGGTCTTCAGAAATATAATCTTCAAAATATCCTTTCATTATAAGCTCAGATGTCGCGCATTTTTGCTAAGTTTTACCAATTACTCCATAATTACTGCAATTCTCAAATATAAATGATTAAGTAATAATTCTTTGCAATAACTATACAAAATGAGTTAATATCGTGGGATAAATGATGCTATAAAATAGACGTTATTTGATGTCACACACACCATTTGACATTCCACAACTACTCTTAGATACAGGCAAACTCCTAGATGTTTGATTGTTGCTCCTAGGTTTTGGTTTGCTACCATTAGCAGTGTTTTGTAGGCTAGTAGTATGCATCACACTAGGTTTAAGATTCATATTTTTGTCTTGTCTCTTTTTCTTAGCCTTCTCTAGATAGTAATTATGAGCCATGTCATTTGACCCATACGATTCTTTAGAACTATTCCTAGATAAGCCAGGTGCAATCACGTGATGAGGTTTTGAAAGCACATATTTTCGAACTTTAGGCAAATAATGAGGAGTGACTGGTTTTGATAAAACGTTATTCACATCTACTTGGGAGGCAAACCATGGTTTTGAAAAATTAGGTCGTTCATATTTAAACGCATTCGGTTGTCTAACAACTGATTGGTTTCTAGGTGGTTGTAAAACCGGTTTCCTCAAGATTGATGGTTTTGCAAACTTAGTATCCACTCAATTTCCTTTTAACATTCTTAATTCGTTTTTCAATTCCACATTCGCAAAAACCTTTTCCTGAATCTGAGCCTTTAAATCAGCATTTTCAACAGTCTTACTATTTATTTAAGCAATCAATGAGTCATTATGGTCTTTTGTCTGAACTCGTGTCTTTTTGATAGAATCGTAAAGATCTTTGTAAGTCTGTTTCAAATGCTCATTTTCCTTATGCAACTTCTCATTCTCTGCAAGTAATTTAGCCACACTATGTTCCAATTCGATATTGATTGTTTCAAGGGCCTCAATTTCCTTTCTTGACTTTATTACTTGTTTCATTCACAATTTGACCATGTTGCCTGAATTTTAAAGCTTGATTTTGATATTTAATTTCCAGATTAACACAATGTACTTCCATTCTTGAAAAATCTTTTTGAAATTGGGCAACGGTCTTTTTGAGAGAAATATTTCTGGACTCGAGAGATTGGTATGATTGTTCACTAGTGTTAGGTTGAGTTAAGGATCAAGTAAAGGACTTGTAACTTGACATTTTTCAGCATTCTGGTCAATCTCTCCTCCCTTATTACTCATATTTGTTGAATCAAGATAGGTATTGCTATCAACCTTTTCCAACAGATATATGTCATAAATGGATTCAGATTACACAGTATGCTGTTGTTCATTAGCAAGTACATTATGCTCAGCAGTCAATTGTACCTCAGCCATTGGCTCTTCGTTAGATACGAGTCTGATATCTGCATCAAGAGCATCTATATCATTCCCTTATCTGATGTTTCTATCTTGCTTGTCTGACTCTATCCTACTGCTTTCTGTAATAACCAACTCAGCATTCAATGCTTTACTTGAATCAACCTTTCCTTCTTTGACAGCATCTGTCTTTCATTCACCCTGCTGTCATATTCTCGTTTATGTTGTGCTCTTTTCTCGATTGACTTCTTAACAGATTCCATGCGTTGGATCAGTGTAACACAGAATTGTTGAACATCGGTTCGAGTGTGTGCTATAAAGTACTTGCGTATCATTAGACCATCGTCATTATCAAAAGAGAATCGTGAATTGACGAACGTCTGAAACTGTGTCATGAGTACTCTAAAAGCCTTAAAGGATCCAATTTCTTGAAATTCTTCTTTGTCAAGTTGCTTTTCTAGTTGATCCAAGTTTAGCAACATTGTGGCTTTGAAAGTCTGAAAATCTTGATCAAAGAGTGTTTCAAATACCCGTTCGAATCTTCCCTTGATTCGAATTCCTTTTAAGTCGTTGTTTGAAAGAACCTTGAGGAGTGAATGAAGTAATCGAAAAGATGCAATGCAACTTTCCTTTGCTTTGTCTTACATTTGTTGCAACTGATGCAACTCTCTCTCTCTTGTGAATTAGAATTCAAAGAATCCACTGAAATTCGATGTGTAAAATAAAATTAAGGATCTTAAGTAGATTAAGTAATGTTGTTGTGGTTTGTTGATGAAAATCTAGTTCATAGGATTTTACAAGTCTTGATTAAACTGAAAAAACACGTGAGTATTTTGCGGGATTTTACTAAATCAAGAAGAAACCGTAAAAATAGAATTGTTGTTGGTGAAATTATTTGAAGTACTTGATGTTTCGTTAACGATTGATGAGCTAAAAGGACTAACGGTAACCACTCTTTAAACTTAAAATGATTAACGGGTGATTAAAACATAAACAAGGACTAACGGTGTAATTGAAATCCAAGTTAAATGCTTAACGGTTGTTAATTAAGGTTTAAGGACTAACGGTGTAATACAGTTTCAACTTAGAGGGTTAATAACCAAACAAAGGACAAGTGGAGAATTGGTCTTGTAGTCCAGGGACTAAAGATGCAAATTTTAAAATATGATTCTATAAAACACTTCCCGCCCAACAGACTTGTCTTCTTCTTCGTTGAAATATTGTAAAATGCAATTGTAGGTGTTTTGCTTCTCGCGGAGTAGAGTGTTTATCGTCGATGAAAACTAAACACACTACGATGATCGATGAAGGACTGCGATCGAAATGATATATGTTAGACGACCCGTGAATAACCAAAACTCGAAACCGAAAAACCCGAAACACGACAAAACAAGCTCGATTAACCTTGTATCGCCTGACAAACACGAGGTATAATTCGCCTAAGCTTTTCGGTATACTTCGCCTAATGGTACACAGTATACTTCGCCTAAGCTTGGTATAATTCGCCTGACTTTGGAATAGTATAAATCGCCCAATACCGTGGTATAATTCGCCTGTGTTTTCTTGTGGTATAATTTACCTGAGTTTTCTCGTGGTATAATTAGCCTCCAGTACTGTTGCTTGTCTTTTTGAAAAACCCAAATCGTCCTTTTCGTTTTGTCTTGTCCTTAAACCGTGACCCACAAACAAACAAACTCAGAAAAATAAGCTTTGAAATAAGCTCGAGTTAAAAGTAGTTAAGCCAAAAAAAGCAACGAAAGAAATAAACTTAATAAGCTAGAAAGGTTTGACGTGAAAAAGTTCCAAGATTTAGAAGAGAATAAGCAAAAAACCACAAAAAGGTAATAATTAAGCGAAAATAAGCAGTTGATTACGTAGAGGCTCTTTTTATGATATTAAGCAAAAATAAAGAAGAGGTAATAGTAAACAGAGTAAAACAATCAAGAAGCATCAAAGAACTAAGCATCAAAGAGCTAATAATTATCAAAGAGCTACGTGAATAAATCACTGTTTTAGAAACAATGTTTGTTTGACACAGCGAAACAAAACAAAAAAGATATTGCAGTGACTAAAAAAAACAATAACTCAAAATAAGCCGTAACACAACATAAGCAAAACCACTAATCACTTATCCTACCCCATGGCTCTTGATACCAATTGTAGGTTCTCAAATTCACACACACTTATGAACTAGAGAGAGAAAGCTAGAAAGAGAGATTGAGGGGAGAAACACATAGAAAACATACTAAATGTATGTGTAAAATGCTTCAACCAACACCTTCTCCATGTGTGGAGAGGGTATAAATACAATGGGTTGACCGGGCTTTCCATGGGCTTTCTATAGTTTGGCACGGTCAGGTTACTAATTAATACACATTAAGTCTACGAGCTAATTAAGTAAATACATGGAGTGATCGATCCTTTTTTAGATTTCTAACAAGTAATTGTGTTGAATTGGTATTACTATAGTTTAAGCTCAAGCCCAAATGTTAGGGTATATATATTGAGACGTGTGTAATCTCATAATTAATCAATCAATATTATGGTTTACATGGTATCAGAGCAAGTCTTGGTCGGATGTGAGGGTGTGTGGCACCGCTCAATGAGGACATTGAGTTCTATTAAGGGGTTGAGAAAAGTGGTATATCATAGGGATAACCACCCACACA
Organism: Tanacetum coccineum; assembly: GCA_026074375.1. Lineage (NCBI taxonomy): Eukaryota > Viridiplantae > Streptophyta > Magnoliopsida > Asterales > Asteraceae > Tanacetum > Tanacetum coccineum. The sequence goes on along the minus strand of BQNB010013286.1, from coordinate 68,990 downwards.
TTGGCTCACATACAAGGGAGATGCTGAGGACATAAGTAATATCTCAGACTTACAAGACACAACGTATTTTATGGTCTACTGTGGGTAGGGGTGTCAATATGGTCTAGTTAATCCGAACCGAACCTAAACCTAAACTCAATAAAGCTTATCGGGTCGGGTTAAATCAAATTCCTATCGGGTTAAGTGATTTGAACCCGATAACTCAACATATATACTACATCGGGTTAGGGTTGAATTATATTTATTATCGGGTTATTGGTTCAACCCAATAAGACCCAAAATTTATTTTCTAAAAACTCATTCCCTAAAGTTTTATAAGCCCACTAGTTATTACAATTACACAAGACGCTGCGGAGTTGGTTCCTTAATCTCAACAATTATTGTAAGTACAATGTGAACACTAAAGTTGCTTAGCCTAACCACAAAAAGGTACATCTTCAAAACATAAAACTTGCACAAACATAAGATACTACATTAACACCTTGAAAAACAGAGGGAACAAAAGCATTAGTCTTCAAAAATCACCAAACAGTTCACAATTTCAAAATGATCAACTTGATTCAATACAAACACTATTGAAATACAAGTTATCCAACACTTCAAACCCACACCATGTTGTTACTAACCCCCAAAAACAAATCGACCACAATGTCATCCGAGCACATGTAGTTCATCATTTAAAACTTCTTAACACAGACGCTATGCATAGTACCAGCCACAACATATAAAAATCAAGGACAAGTGAAAAGTTAGAAAAGCTCTTCACCAGGAGTGAATAATTAACTCGTGATATATTTTTGTGTCGTAACTTATTCTGTCAGTAAAAAACTATGGAACCCTATTAACCTGATCCAACCCGATTCGATAAAACCCATCCTGATAACAACCCGAACCCGATATCCTGATTAATTATCGGGTAGGGTCGTGGGTTACTTTTTCATAATAAAAAACCGATCCAATCTGACTCGATAAACCCGATAACCGACAATCTGACCTAATAACACCCCTAACTGCGGGCAAAGTTCTCCGAAACTCACAATTAAACATGCTCATGTAAAACTAATACTGGTTTGGGTGACTTGTCAGGAAGTCTTCACATGAGGTCCATAAAAGCAAAGTAGCAAGCCTGCGGGCAAAGCGGGCGGTATTATGGTCTGGGTAGGTGGGATGTTACATGGTTCTAAGGTTTAGGGAAGATCAACCATCAAAAATTTCTATCCTCCGTTCATCGGCTACTCGTCGGTGATTTGAAGGGACACTAATTTTTTTTCGCTTTGTTGTTTTTATTTGGTCCGGTTGATTTTTTATACTAAACTCATAAACCCTATCAATTCGTTTAGCTATGAAAAAAGGAAACAAATAGTTTGTTTAGGGTTCGTTAGATTGAAACATCGAGTGGTTTTGGATTTGTTTTTTAAGAATCGTTTGAATCAGGTTTTTGTTTGTCGAATTGAGGATCTACTTATCGTCATATTTGTTGGTTATGATTATTATCTTATGGGTCAGTTTTACTATTTGGGCAAGTTTTTTTTTGCTTTAACTTTGTATTTTGAAAATCGTTTAATTGTGTTTGATTTAATTAGTTTTTTTTTCTTTCTTTTAGGTCAACCAAAGCTCGACCAATCTTCACGTTTTGTTTTCAACATTATTCGATTTTAGTTGACTACTTTTTCCCTAAACTTTGACAACTATAGACGGACTCTTTCTTAACCCTAACAAATTTGATTACTTTTAACACCGATAAACTCTATGATGTTAACTCTATTAAGAACATCATTCCTCTTAAACTTGATGTGGATAAAACTAATTATGTTTGCAGGTGTTACTTCTTCAAGAATCACTGTGAAAACTTTGATTTCTTAAATCACATAATCATTGAATCTACAAGGTTATCTATGAGTACCCCAAACCCTCCTACGGTTGATAAGCTTAAAGCCGATTCCATCATAAAATCGTAGATTTTTTGGATATTCTACGAAACCCTTCAAGGTAGGCTTGTTACTGCTAATCCCAAAACTGCTAAGCAAGCTTGGGACATTCTTGAAACTATTTTTCTTAAGAACAAATGTACTCGTACTATTGCTTTAAAAGGTGAATTACGGGTCATACAACTTGGTGATCTAAATGTTGGTGCATACTTTCAAAAGATAGACATACATTTTATTTAGGAATTAGTTGTTGCTGGACATATGTGTGTTTTGCATGTTCCTTATCGTAATTAGTTTACAGATATATTTTCCAAGGGTCTTTTGATATGACCTTGTTAGGGGTTGTATCGGATAGTAGCATCACTTCAAGCGTGTGCAAGATCTTCAAGAAGATACAGAGAAGAACTAAATGTATTTTGATCTTTAACTTGATTGATTGATAATAAACTAAAAGAGTACAAAGAGTATTTATAAGACAAAAGTAGGGTAAAACCCTGATAGCTAAATGAGTCATGGGCCTATAATGGGTTATTGTGACTTTCGACCTTTGACTTTGACTTTTGACTTGACTACAGGATAAACATTGACTTTTTGACACTTTCCCTAATATGACTCCAACACTTGTCCTAAACATAATAAACTGTTACACTTACCCTAAACCAAAGGCGTAATACTCCCCACTCATTCGAAACCACCTTGCCCTCAAGGTGTTGTCTAAAAAAATCTTGATTCTAGGATCCCATAGTCTTCTTTGAATTTTAGCATCCTTTGCTAATTGTTGTTGCTCTTGTCGTCTCAACATTCCCTCTTGACGCTTGAACATTAACTCTTGCTCTAGTGGGGACTTTAAAACAACAAGCTCTTTCTCACTAGCTTACATGTGATCTGGTAAGCCTCCCTTGGAGGTAATGGCGCCAAGATCACCATTGATTGTTTATTGTTGAAGTGAATTTAATTCTGCTCTCAATGCAGCTGCATCTTCCATAGCTCGACACTGCTCGTCTTCTGCGTCCTCTAGCTGTGATATCAATCCATTACTATCACTTCCGCTTCACTCGCCGATTCTTGACACCCGTGTTCTTCATATGTAGCGACCATACTTGTTTTGACAGCTTCTACCTTGTCCGGCGTATGGAGAGTTTATTCCTCCAACACTTGGTTCGGTACCGCTATGTTGAGGTCGTTTGGGTTGGCGATAGTTGTTGTGGTCCGCTCGTCCTCAAAACGGGCCTTGGTCATACAGGCTAAGGAGAAGGCTTATACTAAAGTTGTAGGCCTTGCCTTCAACAGTTCTATTTGTAACACCACTTTAAGTCCGGAGATATAAATCGTTTTAAGTAAAGATTCAGATATTCCCGTTACTCGATTTATAAGCATCTCAAACTCATTTTGGTATTCAGCCACCGTACCCATTTGTAAGATCTTAGATAGTACGTCTTCCGCGTCGCGATTGCTGCCGCCCAATGTCATGAACCGTAACTCGAAGAACAGTAGTTTTTTTGGAAGCCTAAACCGGAAGCCCTCTCAACGAGAGCTCTCAATGAAAGCACCAATTGATACGACCTTGTAGGGGTTGTATCGGATAGTAGCACCACTTCAAGCGTGTGCAAGCTCATTAAGAAGATAGAGAGAAGAACTAGAGGTATTTTGATCTTTAACTTGATTGATTGATAATAAACTAAAAGAGTACAAAGAGTATTTATAAGATAAAAGTATGGTAAAACTCTAATAGCTAAATGGGCCATTAGTCTATCATGGGCTATTATGACTTTTGATCTTTGACTTTGACTTTTGACTTGACTACATGATAAACATTGACTTTTTGACACTTTCTTAATATGACTCCAACACTTATCCAAAACATAATAAACTATTACACTTATCCTAAACAAAGAGCGTAACATCCTTTTTCTGACTTTTTTTGCTCGGTTTCGACATAATTTAGTTCCTCTCCCGCTTCAATCGCATGGGTTGTTAGTGGACTTATGTGTATTAATGTTTATGTTGGATTGGTATTAGTATAATTTTAGCTCAGGCCCAAGTGTTATTCGGACACATAATCTCATAATTAATCGATCAATGATGCAGTTTACACTTATTATTTAACTTATACGATATCAACTAAAGGGCTTGTGTTCTACTTCTAGTAATAGTTTAGGTTATGTGAAAAGATCATCAATCAAATAGTTATGAGTTTAAGAGTATCTACTATGGTAAACTTTTTATAAAGGTTTATATATTAATACATTAATAATTTTGAGACCTTTTGATATTATAAACATGCATTCATTATGGTATAAACCTTTACAACTTCATAAAATGTAGGGTAAATTACACTGTTGGTCCCCAAACTCTACCCCGTTTGCCCGTTTGGTCCCTAGATAACGGGAACTCTCATACGGGGTCCCTATTTGACACCGTAGTTACCCGTTTGGTCCCTGGCACTCCGTTATGGGTAACGACGGTTATCTCCGTTGTTATCCTTGCCATGTCATGTTTCTGTTGAAGGGCAGAATCGTCTTTTCACTATTATTTCATGTTGCGTCATTGGTCCCTGACCACTTTGTTAATATAGTAACATTCAATGTTCCTTTATTTTGTCGTTTTCCTATTGCGCGGTTGGTCCCTGTGAGGCCTTTTTTTCTCCTTCCCGCTGAATTACATTATTCCCATGGCATGGTGAGGGAAATTTTTCTCCGGCTAAATTAGTTTATTCCCGCAATTTATAATTAACCAATGATGGTTGTTAACCTTGAATTAATATGAATACAAAGTGTATTTTGTTTAGGGATTATCATGTTTGATAATTAATCAAATTAACTTGAAAATTTAAATTGATTACAACAAATTACTTCATAATGTTGTCTGTAAGAGGCTTTGGACAGTCCCAAAATACCTTAGTGAACCATTCTAGCAATAAATTCAAATAAACATTCTACAAGGAAGGATAATCAAACACTTGCATATGACGGAATGAATTCATAAACCTTATGATCAACTTGTTTAGGTCGCATATCATACATTGCAAAAGGCGGAATGAACCCATCATGGTAATCATCAGTAAGTTGATTAGATCCCATATCATACATTTCCCGTAGATTCTTTGATATTAGGTTGTATTCTACAACCTTTCCAGACAAGTTGATCACCAAAAAAGAATCATCTTCCCTTTCTCCCAAAACAATGCTCCAAACAGTGGACCGAATCGACTTCTTCGGGCAAGTGCGGAGTCATAAAGTCATCGGTATCAACATGGTACCTAACCGACCAAACAGAACTCCCTTTCATCATCTCGTAGATAGTAAACTCGCTAGAGCCAAAATCATCTCTACGAACAAGAAGCAAACACCCACGCGAATCGAACAATTTCCCTTCCAGATGCAATATGTGAGGTATTTGTATGGTTATTATCATTGGAAGTATATTGCCATAAGACTTGAAGAAGTTTCTTCCTTGTTGCAAGCTTTGAGGGATTTGTATGATTGTTATAATTGGATGATCGGGGTATTCGATATTTAGCTTGTAATGCGTAAGCTGGCTATTCTCGGTTTCTAGCCAATGTAAGGCATTATTCCAATACATTGCACTGTCAAAATGTAGAAAAAAGAAGTAGTTAAATCGCTCATTGCACAGGCTCCAATTGCCTTTCTCTGAACAGTAAATTTGTATAAAAATGTCAGAACATGTGCGTCCAGCACGCACCACTTTGTAGTAAGGTGATTTTGTAGGATCAAATGCCAACCTCAATCCAGCACATCCATAAACATTGGAATCAACATTCGCGTAATCTGGTTCCGGAAGGATTTTCAACAGATTAGTGGATGGATTATATACGTAATCAAAAGCATGCCTCCGCGAACCAGTACACAGAAGCAAACCATTGCAAGATTGCAATATCTTTACTTTATCAGCTTCCTCAGTGGAGCCAAGAGTGAAGGAGTTTTCGATAGTGTATTTTCTTGAGTTAATTCTGGGATCTAACGACACAAAATCACAATCAAATGAAGATCTAATGTGATTAACAAAAAGACCAGCAGGAGAATCCAGGCTACGTATCTGGCTGCGTTTAAGGGTGAAAGCAGGGGATTTGAGAATTTTTAGCCATTGTTTTGAAACGCATGTAAAGAGATGAATACAGAGAATAGGTAATCGGATAAATATTTCAGTCAAAAGGTCGTCGTTAGTAAGGACTGTATGTGGTGGTGCATAGGTTTCTCAAGCATTTGTGTTGGGCTCCTCTGACATCATCACCAATATGTAGTCAACCTTTAGTTTTTAGAGAAGAAGAGTTAATATATTGTTGGTTGTGGATGCCTTAATTTACACTTAAATAATAAAACCAAGATGAGTAGATGACAAGCTAAAACCAAGTTACGAGGGACAAAATATGCAATAGAACTTTTTATATTCCTGAAGCTTATGATGTATTTGAAGTTGTGGGGTACAGTAAAGGCATTGCATGTTACCTTTTTCACTGTTTTTAATGTACAGATGTAATGGTATATATCTTGTTACAACATTTACTTAGGTAAATACACTGGTTTTCAATAGTAGCTTTTATGTTGGTCCCTGTGAGGATTTTTATTTCTTCCGCCCGCTCATCCCGCTGCAGAAAATTTTTATTTTTTTACGCACTATTTATGGTTGTTAATATTGCACGGTTGGTCCTTGTGATGTTTCTTTAATCACGATTTAATTACTTTAATGCGATTATGGTTGTTTATCATGAGTATAGTGTGTATTTTGTGAGTGTATATTATGTTTGATATGTAGGATTTGTCAAATACATTGAAAATTTTAAACTAATTATAACAAACTAGAATGCCATTGTAATAACAATTTTAGATAAACATTCTACAAGGGAGGATAATCAAACGCTAGTAGATGACAGAATGAATTCAAAAACCTTATAGTCAAGTTTTTTATATCCCACATTATACATAGCGTAAGGCGGAATGAAACCATGAAGGCAATCATCAGCAATTTTATTAGATCCCATATCATAAATCTCACGCAGAGTCTTTGATATTAAGTTGTATTGTACAACCTTTGTAGACAAGTTGATGATTATAAAAGAATCCTCTTCCCTTTCTCCCAAAACAATGCTCTAAACTATGAACCGAATTGACCATCCTTCAGGAAGTGGATTCATAAAATCATCAATATTAACAATGTACTTACTTGACCACACAAAACACCCTTTCCTCATCTAGTAGATAGTAAACTTGCTAGAGCCAATACAATCTCTACGAACAAGAACCAAACACCCAAGCGACTCAAACAATTTACCTTCTAAATGCAACATGTGAGGTATTCATATGCTTATTATCATTAGAAGCATGGTTGTTATAATTGGTTGCTCATGGTCTTGAGAGATTTGTATGGTTGTTATAATTGGATGCTCATGGTCTTTAATATTTAACTTGCAATGCGTAAGCCACCTATTCTCGGTTTCTAGCCAATGTAAGGCATCATTCCAATAGATTACACTATCAAAATGTACAAATAAGAATTATGTAAATATTTCCCTGCATAGGGTTCAATTGCCGGACTCTGAAGAGTAAATTTGTATAACAATCTCACAAGAGTTTCTTCCAGCACGCACCACTTTGTAGTCAGGTGATTTTGTAGGGTCAAATGCCAATCTCAATCCAGCACATCCATAAAAATTTAAATCATCATGTGCATAATCTATTTTCAGAAGTATTTTAACCAGATTAGTAGATGGATTATAGACGTAATAAAAAAGAGCCCCTCAACCGGTACACATAAACAAACCATTGCAAGACTGCAAGATGTTAACATTAACAACTGCCTCGGTGTAGCCAAGAGTAAATGACTTGTCGCTAGTGTATTTTGTTGACTTAATTCTCGTATCTAACGAGAAAAAAACGCAATGGAATGAAGATGTAATGTGATTAACAAAAAGACCAGCAGGAGGATCTATGTTTCGGATCTGCCTGCGATTACGGGTAAAATAAGGGGACGTAAGAATTCTTAACCATTGTTTTGATACGGTTGTAAAAAGATGAATAGAGAGAATAGGCAATCAGATTAAGATTTGAGTTAAAAGGTCGTCGTTAGTAAGGATTTTATGTTGTGATGTATAGGTTCTACAAGCATGTGTGCTTTGCTTATGTGACATCATCTCCAATATCTAGTGACCTTTTGATGAAGTGAATTTGTGCAAAAGAGGTAATATTGTTGGTCGTGGATGACTTAATTTATGGTTCCTGTAGTATGTTAGACTACATTTACCCTTAAATAACAAAACCAAGATGAGTAGATGAGAAGCTAAACCCAAGTTATGAGGGACGAAGTTTGCAATTAAACTAAATATTTTCCCGCATTAAATGCCACGCGACGAGCTGTGTCGGAAACAGTAAAAACGCACTGCATGTTGTTTGCCTTTGCCTTGGACCTTCAACTGTAATTACTTTGCTTGATACCCCTTAAGATTGTGTTGGTATTAATGGATTTTATAACACTGATCTTTGCGTAAATTACACAAATAGTCCCAGTAGGTAGGGCCGATTGCGTGTTTTGCTTTATCCGATTTTACTCAACGTACACGTGTAATGTATTTATCGTGTAATCTTGTTATAGCGTTGGTCCCTCCGTTTTTGCTATTTAAGGGGTCAAACCCCCAGTTATTTGCATACCAAAAAACCTATTGAAGCTAATCACACGTTCAACATTCACTTCAAAAAAATGGCTTCTTTTCCATGTCTAGAAGGAATCGCCGTGGCTGCTAATTCTAGGTCTTTATTTGATAGAATGATGCTATACTTTGAAAGGGAACTTCAATTGATTTTGACTTTGCAGCCGATCTACACAACTTATGGGACCACACAAATGATAGGAAGATGGTTATAAATGAACTTAATGGATTGCCTCCATCAGTGATGTCCTACAATTGTTGTCGGTTTCTGCACCAAGTTCAAGAGAATGATTTTATCAAATTGTTAGAGCTGAGGAAGATGATCGCTGAGACTTATAGTGAATTGCATAAAAAGCTTGATTTTGTTTCTGTTATGAAAAATATGTGATTGGGTTGTTCATGTGTTGGTTAAGTTGTGATTTCGTTAAATAAGGTTGGTTTAGATGTGCGTTAGGGTCGGGTCAATAGAGTCATTTGGTTATTATGTTTATGCCTACTGTGTTTTGTATCCATAATAGTGTGATGTTGTTATTTATTGATTTGGTTCCTTAACCTTTGTGTGGTTATTGATTATTTGCTCTTATACAACTTGGGGACCATTGACATTACGAGGCGGAAATTTAACCGTTGACATTTACGGTTCGCAAAGAATTTAACGTTTTTTTTGCCAAATGACTTTTGGTTGATTAATATTACAAATTTTTTAATTACAGCAAATTTGGTCCCTGATGTTTCGTATGTCACCGGTTCGACTAAAAGTACCCCGACGTTAAGGGCAATTCACACGTGGACTATTGGTGTAAAAGTGGGATTCACACGTGGATCATAAAAACTGGTTGTTACACCGTTGGTCCCTAAAGGTTTTTTTTATTCTAATCAAATTCACTACGTCCACGTGTCTTCCAGATTTCTTTAGGGACTAAGCGTGTAATAATAGTGTAATTTAATGAACGTGACATAGAAGCTTGTGAATGTCAGTCATTGAGCCGTCATATATATATATGATATCGAACCACTAACATGAGTTGGTTTTTTGCTATTTAAGTGAAGTTTACCCAAATAATTTTCAAACATTAAACAACCAAACATACCCATCACCACCAAAAAACAAATGGCCTTCCCACGTCTACAAGAACTAGCAGCGGCGCAAAACTCCAACAGTTTGACTGACGCAATGTCAGTCTATATTGAAAGGAAGATAAACGAAGATCTCCATTTTGCAGCTGGATTAAGTCATCTCTGGGAGGTCTTGTACAGTAGGGTCAACGAACACAGTCTGTTGATAGCCGAGCTTAATGTGTTTGGTGGTCCGTTAGCATTGCAATGTGCCGAGTTTTTTAAGCAGTTGTCCCAAACCGAAGTGCTTAAGATGTTGGAGATAAGGAAGTCGATTGCGGAAGTGCACATGCAAGTGCATAAAAAGATTGACTTTCTTACAGTTATGAGGTTCTATTGATTAGATTGTGGATAGTTGGGTTTTGGTTTGTTTTCTATGCAGATATGGATGATCCCAGTTAGGTTGTATCTTTTGTTGTATTACGTTCATGGGGACGATGAAGTTGGGACTTGGGTAGCGATTTTTGTGGTTTTATTTATACAAGGATTAAGTCGTTATTATTTGTTACTGTTTAACTATCTTGTTTCTGTTTGACCACGATGCACTCTAACTTGTCATGCCACTATTACATAAAATACCCTATTTGACCATTTTAGATCCAATTATTTGATTACGTCGACCTTTGTTAGGTTTTAGGGACAAAACATGTTGTTAGCATCTTTAAATTTGTTGAAAACTTGAGTAAATGATTTACTACACAGGTCGTCCTAACAGAAAAATTTCCCTCCTTTTTTTCAGCATTTTTCCCTCCTTTTTCCTCTTACCAAAAAAATAATTTACTAGCAAATTTCGTCCCTGCCAAGTTGGTCTTATATTCCCTATTTAATGAAGTCTTAGGACTCAGATACTCCACCAACTGATTATTTATATTCCATTCTAAATATTCCGACAACATCTTTAAAAAAAACTTGATATTGGGGATGATTTCAGAAGCGCGCAGAACACAGGCTTGAGAAACCTCTTCGCCATAACCAAAAGTGCTTACTAACGATGACCTTTAAACTCAAATCTTAATCCGGTTACCTATTCTCTGTATTCATCTGTTTGCAACCGTGTATAAACAATGGCTAAGAATTATTACATCCCCTTTTTTTTATCAAAAACCGCAGCCAAATCACTAAAGTTGATCCTCCTGTTGGTATTTTTGTTAGTCACAAGAGATCTTTGTTTGAAAGTGATTTTGTGTCGTTAGATCCCAGACTTAAATCAAAAAAATCCGCTATGGATAGGTCCTTCACTCTTGGCTCTAAAGCTGATAATGTTAAGATCTTGCAGGCTTGCAATGGTTTGCTTTTGTGTGGTGGTTCGCAGATGCCTATTTTTGATTACGTATATAATCCATCTACTAATCAGTATAAAAAGCTTTCGTATCCAGATTGCTCGCTTGATAATTCACCTTATTATAGCAGTGCTGAATTGAGAATCGCCTTTGATTCTATAAAATCACCGAACTATAAATTGGTGGATGCTGGATGCACATTTTATGACATTGATATACAAGTTTATTCTTCAGAGACAGGAAAATGGAGCCTCTGCAGTGAACGTTTTAACTACTTCAGTTTTGATCATTTTGATAGTCCAATATATTGGAATGATGGGTTACATTGGCTAGAAACCGAGAATAGGTAGCGTATGCATTACAGCTTAAATATTGAAGACCTTGACCATCCAATTATAACAACCATACCAATCCATCAACGGGGAATGACTTTCCTCAAGTCGTATGGCTATATGGATCCAATGCAAATAATCATACAAATGTCTCTCTTGTTACATCTGGAAGGAAAATTGTTTGAGTGGCGTGGGTCTTTGTTTCTTGTTTGTTTAGATGATTTTGGCTCTAGGGAGTTTACTATCTACGAGATGACGATACGGTGTTCTGTGTGGATGGTTAGGTACCGTGTTCATACAGATGACTTTATGACTCCCCTTCCCGAAGGTTGGTCGATTCGGTCCAATGTTTGGAGCATTGTTTTGGGAGAAAGGGAACAAGATTCGTTTTTGGTGATCAAGTTATCTGGAAAGGTTGTACAATACAACCTAATATCAAAGACTCTCCATGAGATATATGATTGTGGATCTAATCAAGTTGATGATAACCATGATGATAATGATGATGATGATGAGCTCCTTCAGCAATTTCAGGCTGAACATAACGTTTATGAGTTCATACCGTCTTTTGCAAGTGTGTGATTAGCCGTCTTTGTGTAATGTTTGTTTGAAATTGCTATTAGATTGAATAGGTTAGGTCTTTCGGGTCTGTCCAAAGGCTGATTCAGTTTAGATAGCATTCTATGCTTCTGTTTGTTCAAGTAATATATTTATAACTTTGACTTTTACTAGTCAACATCGGTGTACACAAGTCGAAATGGATTAGGATGTTAACACAAATTATGTTGCATGCCTACTTTAAAAATTCATTATAGTAGAAGCACCATATGCAAATTGCACAAACAATCAAGTTATAGTAACCACAATAAAGTTAAGAATATCCAAAATAAGCAAAGTTAAATGTACCAAGACTAAAACAACAACGTCAAAGTTGCATGTTTTATAACTAAACCAAAAGATGAACATACACCACCTTCACAAACACATGCACAAGCTTCACAAACCCAAACTAAAGTTCCTGCAGCATCTTCCTTTTACCTTTCATCCTTACATTTAAACTTCCTCCAACATTTTTTTGGAACTTTTCATTCCAAATTCCTTATTCATAATTTGTTGCCAAGCTGTAACAGCTGTAAGGCCCAAAACGGAATTCGTCACTGGAGGTGGACTTTTTGTTTGAACTACAACAGTTGTACAGGTTGACCCTGTTCTAGGTGTTGTAGGTGCAAGATGTTTTGACCTTGAGTTGGATTTTTTTTGGTTTTGTGATTGCTGCATTACTAAAGCTTGACCCTCGTCTACCTTTATAAATAGTCCTCACCTCATATGAACTTAAATCATCATACCACTGTACAATCTCTGATGGAATAGTAGTTTTTTTTTGCTTTTGCAGACCTTGACCCCTGTTTACCTTCAAAAGGTTTTTTTTTTCGTTTGGATAGATCTAGACCCTGGTTCTTTAGAAGCTTTTTTTTTGTTCCCAGGTACAATCAGAGCTACAAGTATCCTCAGAGCTTGACTTTAAGGTATCATTAGAGCTTTCATCAGAAGTAACTTGAAAAGGGTTATGATCAGAGCTTTCATCAGAGGTAGTTTGCCCCGGGAAATAATCAAAGCTTGTGTCTGATTCAATAATTACGACATCTGTAAATAAGATATGATTGGTAGGTAAAGTTAGTTTCAAATTCAGGTTACTTCCTAAGCTACATTAACATTAAAGGGGGGTTTGGCTGAAATTACCTTGTTTCCTAAACTTAGTTTCCAAATGTACATTGGTTTAATTCAGCTTATTTCATAACTTAGTTTCCTAAAGGGGTGTTTGGATCAAATCAATTGTCTCCTAAACGGATGTTTGGCTTTAATCAATTGTTTTGTAAACTTAGTTTACTAAGGTAGAAACTTTGGTTCCCTATTTACTATATAGAGTAAATTAGCATCCCTAACAGTCTAATACCAATGAAATATTCTCAAAACAACATTTACCTCTTTCCATCACCATTTTCTCTTTTCCCTTGTTAATATGCATTATCTGTTTTTCCTTGTTAAGATGTTGTCTAGCTTTCTCAATCTTCTTTTCAAAAAGGTCCTGAATATTCATTTGTGTTACCTTTCTTTTGTCATCTACACATAAAGCAAACACTCAATACATAAGAAACAACTAAAATGATGGGTAAAATAACATAATAAGAACAAATGGCAAAACGGGTCAATGAAATAGCATCATCAACTTGTCAGTTACTCCCATACTAACACTTACATTTCACACGCTTCTGTTTCTCCCACTCTCTTTTTAATAAATCATCGAGTATGTCATCAGCTATAGCATCATGAACCTGCCAGTTACTCCCATACATGTGTAAAACATAATCGATCATGTCATCCTTTACTACAAACTTGTTCAAGTCCATAGCTTTCCAGAAATCTGCCATTGATATAAAGTTTGATCTAGGGTTTGTTTGGGTTTTGGGAGTGAATAGCAAGTTTTGGTAGTGAGCATTAAATGGAGTGTGTTTGGAAAGTTTTCTAAATTGAGTGAAGAGTTAGGTTTGTTGGGGAAACACGGAGTCAACACTCGTTTAAATGGGAAAAGACTTCAATACCTAAGGACTATTCATGCAATTTTTTGTAAACAAAAAAGACTGATGATGCAATTTAGTATTTTGTACCCAGACTTAAATGATGGTATGCTGTTATGGCGGCGCTTCATTTTCTACTTGCAATGATGACATCTCAGCTCATATGCACGACAATCGATAGTTTGATTTAATTATTTATAGGGTAATGCACACTCATTTCGTCTCACATATACATCTAAACTGTTTAACTTAAATTTTAACCAATGGCCACTTTCGAGGTTTTGGATGAACTTATGGACATTACCGGTTCAACCGAGTTACATGAGCGTATGCGATTTTGGTTTGTGCAAGAGATTGCCGAAGAAGAAGGTTTGCTAAAATTTATTCGCGATCGCTGTGATGACTTGAGGAGGAAAAACGCCAGGCGATGTGTGTTGATTCGTGAGATGGAGGCTTTGGGAGAACGTGAGGTGGCTGTTGATTCTTTGGAGTCTTTGAAACAAACTCACGCTAGAGAAACCGCTAAGCTTGCCGCTTTGACAGATGCGATTGCTGAATCTCTGGCTGGTATTCATGAGAAGGAACGTCATGTGGCTAAATTGAATTTAAATGATTAGGTTTTCATAGGTAACGAGTAGTTAGTCACTTTTTGTTTTGTTGATGGTTGAATGTAATGACTTTTATATCTTATGCCTATATATCTTATCCTTTGAAGATGTAAAATTATTTTCAATCAAGTCTTTTGATTTATGCATGATGTTGTTGTTTATGTCATTTCTCGTGTTAGTGATATACAGTAAATGATATAGATTTTAGGTAAGTTTGAGTCGTGGGGAAAAAAATGCCGGACTTGATTATGGCGGGAGTGAGGGAGGAAGAAAGGCCTTACAGGGACCAACCGCGCAATAGGAAAACGACAAAATAAAGGAACAGTGAATGTTACTGTATTAACAAAGTGGTCAGGGACCAACGACGCAACACGAAATAATAGTGAAAAGATGATTCTGCCCTTCAACAGAAACATGACGTGGCAAGGATAACGATGAAGATAACCGTCGTTACCCATAACGAAGTGCCAGAGACCAAACGGGTAACTACAGTGTCAAATAGGGACCCCGTATGAGAGTCCTCGTTATCTAGGGACCAAACGGACAAACGGGGTAGAGTTTAGAGACCAACAGTGTAATTTACCGTAAAATGTATTATATAATAAATGAATTAAAATTCATTGAATTTATAAAGAGTTTCAAGAATTAGAACATAGACATGAAATGAATGTTCACTATCATTAAAATGAAACATAAACCTTTTCATATTTATAAACCTTTTCATAGACATCTTTTCATAAACATATCATAGTGGATGCCCTAAGTCGGGCTTATAAATTTGTTGCGTATATTCTGCGAAATGTTTACTTTGTAGGAGAAAACTTGTACTATTTCAAATAGCTCAAATAAACATGAAAATGAAATGCTAGCACAAACCATTCTACAAGTTATGCATAACATAACAAGAGCCACCCACCACCATCACCGCCGTCACATCACCACCACCACCGCACCATGGTACACACCACCACCACCACCACCACCATCACCCACCAACAACCACCACACAGACCCATTCATCACCACACTCTCACACTCCATAATCCACAATAAAAACCTCAACAAACTCATCCCACAACTCAAACCCTCACACATAACCACCTTAATCAATACAAACCCACAAAACATACCCCCAGACACCCTCTTATCATTCTTTAACCACATTTCCAAACACCCCCCATTTCGTCACACCATCCAAACTTACTTCTCCATGATCACATTCCTCTCCCATCACAAAATGTATCAAGATTCCGAGTCTTTAACGCGCTTCGTTATCGAAAGAAAGGGAAAACACTCTTCTGGGTCAATTTTTAATGCTTTTTTAGATACCCTTTATGTAAAAGATTGTGAATTTGAATTTGTGTTTAGTTCTATTGTTAATTGTTATCTTGATCACGCGTTTGTTTCTGATGCTGTTAACTGTTTAAAATTGGCGAAAAGTAGTAAAGGTTTGAACTTTGCGCGTTTTTATGATACTTGTGGACTCGTTGTGGAGTGTTTGGTTAAGATGAGTGATAATGCGAGTGGTTTAAGGTTTTATTTAGATGTTTTGGGATGTGGGTATAAGGCGGATGTACGTGTTTTTAATAAGTTTATGCATAAGTTTTGTAAAGAAGGTAGGATTGATGATGCTAATAAGGTTTTTGATGAAATGGCGAAGTGGGGTTTAAGGCCGAGTTTGGTTAGTTTTAATACTTTGGTGAATGGGTATTGTAAGGTGGGTAGATTGGAGGACGGGTTTAGGTTGAAGAGCGTTGTGGAAGAGAGTGGTTTTGTTCCGGATGTGTTTACGTATAGTGTTTTGATTAATGGGTTGTGTAAAGAAAGCAGGTTACGTGATGCGTATTTGTTGTTTGATGAGATGTGTGGAAGGGGTTTGGAGCCTAATGGGGTGATTTTTACGACTTTGATTAATGGTTTATGTAGAAACGGGAAGGTTGGTAAGGCTATGCAAATGTACGGTAAAATGGTGACGAGAGGTGTTAAGGCTGATTTGATTACTTTTAACACGCTTGTTAATGGTCTTTGTAAGAGTGGTAGAATTGGTGAAGCTAGGAATATGATAAACGAAATGACTAGGGTCGGATTTAAGGCTGACAAGATTACATACACGTCTCTTCTTGATGGATGTTGCAAAGAGGGTGATTTGCGTTTGGCTCTTGAAGTTAGGGATAGAATGGTTAGTGAAGGTATTGTGCTTGATAATGTGGCGTACACGGCTCTTATATCAGGTTTATGTCGGGAAGGACTAGTTATAGATGCAGAAAATTTATTGAGGGAAATGACGAAATCAGGTCTGAAACCTGATGACGCGACTTACACAATGGTCATTGACGGGTTCTGCAAGAAGGGTGATGTTAAGATGGGTTTCCAGTTATTGAAGGAAATGCGGAGGGATGGACTTGTACCAGGAATAATAACGTATAATGTGTTGATGAACGGGCTATGTAAGGTTGGGCAAATGAAAAATGCAAACAAGCTTTTAAAGTCGATGATTGATTTAGGTGTGGTTCCAGACGACATTACATATAATATTCTACTGGAAGGTCATTGTAAGTATGGAGATCCTGAGGCTTTTGAGAAATTACGTGGTGAGAAAGGGCTTATTTATGATTATGCTTCCTATATCTCGCTGGTTGAAGGGTTGGCTAAAACTACTAAATATCATGAGAAGAGATGATCAACCACTTTGGGAGTTAGGTACTCGACTATGCATCTTAAGCGGATGGGTAGAATGTTCATAATCTCGTTAGCCTCCATCGTGGTACTGTTTGGTTATTGAAGGACTTTAAACAGGGCAGACAGCACCAGGTTCGTATTAGTTTTTTATTGAAAAGCTCACTTGCTTCTATAGTTTATGTGCTTTTCCATAAATCTCTTTAAGTGTACGCTGTTTGTGGTTTTTGCGGTTCTAACTATATCTTCATGCTTTGGTTTTGGCCTTGTTGTATATGGTATAAATGATACATATAAGTCGGTTTAGGGTTCCATGACATATTGCGGTTGGCCTTTGACTCTTAAAGCGTAGATTTGCATTGGAAAGAACGTAATAGGAAATCCAATTGTTTGCTCGCGTGAATATGATCAATTAGACGTCCCCATGATTTATGCAATTATTTGAAAATAAAAGGGAGTAGTTATCTTCCCTGAATGCTGGGAAGAAGAAACTCGAGATAGTGACATTGTCAGTCAACAAAGTGATGCCATAAAATTTATTTTTGATTTGTGATACGAGTAGTGGAAAGATTTATTTGTTCATGATTTAATGATTTAGGTTTTGTTGGAGGTGCAGATAGCTCATTTTCTATATTTGTCCATCATTGTAGAGACCTTTCTAACATGCAGTCATGCACGGCTGCAAAACGGGCCAATTGATCTGTGTTGCTTTCCATTCTTCTATGGTTAACCTACTGGTGACGGGTCTTCAAAATTGTTCAAAATTATGCTTATCAACATGACTTATGTAAGCTTGCATCAGGTAGAGGAAAAAGGAAAATGTATTTGAGGCCATCCGGCACTTAAAATTTGTATGTTCTATCAAACTTGATGTGAAGAGTAATTCATGAGACAGTATAACATACAGGGTTGTTCGTGGTCACTGTCTATTCTCAGTTGCAATCCTCCTAGATAGGTCTGTGCAGATTGTGTATGGCGAATGGACACCAAATTTGTGATGAGGATGATCATTCAATCCCATGGAAAAACCTCTTTTGAGCTTTCATTCGGCAAACATGTCCCGATTCGGTGTTTGCCATTGAGACTAAAGTTGGAATAAAGCTATGTGCTATGTATTAGTTGCTACGTGGAGCAACTTTGGGAGGAGGGTATATGTCATGGATCAATCGCTACAATGGGATGCTAATCTGAATTTATATCACCATTCTTTGAATTAGAATAAGAAGATTACAAGTCTATAAAGCTATGTGCTATGTATTAGTTGCTACGTGGAGCAACTTTGGGAGGAGGGTATATGTCATGGATCAATCGCTACAATGGGATGCTAATCTGAATTTATATCACCGTTCTTTGAATTAGAATAAGAAGATTACAAGTCTATATTGTGGTATGGCAACTGTAAGTATACTTTTGCTGAATTTGTACTTTTGGTTTAACAACTTATCATTGAGAACTTTGGATGTTATTATATATTGATAACTTTATATCCTTATACGATTCATTCACATGTTATTGATGAATGTTGATACCATGTTTATAGTTAACTTTGACCGAGTTATGAAGTAACTGTTGTTTTGTTTATGGTAATTCATATTGAGAAATATATAGCTCAAACATTTGAGTTATCCGGTCTTAAACTCGACTTTGCAAGTACTAAAAAGTAAAAACAAACTTGGAACATATATAATACTTGAGAAGTTGAGTTTGTATCGACTTATTCAATTATAAACTCAACTTGAGCTTGTCAAAGATGAACATTATCGAGCTTGGCAGCTTGCAAATGGAGCTCAAATCAAGCTTGCTGAAGGTGAGGGCATTCGTTCATCCTTCAGTTTAAAACGACAGGATAAAAAATCTGTAGTATGGTGTCTATGGAATTTTGTTTTGCTTAGCACAAGTCTTCCTCGGACTGGTCTTGAGAAATTTTTATGCCCGTTCACCTAAGATGATGTTTGATGTGTGAGAAGACGAGCGCAGTGTTTGTAAACTAGCTACCTTGGATTCACCCTTCCCCTCCATGGCTCCATATAGGGGGTGTTCAGAATTCGGGTAATACCCACCCACGGAAAACCAAAAACCAAAAGCCGAAACCAAACAAAAAAAAAATCGAACCGCATTTGTCAAAATCGAACCGAACTGAATTAAATATTCGGTTTCGGTTTGGATATGGTTTTGACAATCTTAACCGAAAACCGAATTCATATAAATATACATAAACACTTTTTAAACTTGAAATAATTTTTCTTTTGCTAAAAATCTATATAATTAAATTAAAAAAATATATTAATGATGTAATTCAAGTAATTTTTGTGGGGTTCGTGTCAATACGTAAATCGAACCGAATTCAAATTCAGTTTTCGGTTTGGTTAAATACAATTTGAATTCGGTTCGGTTCGATTTTACATAAAAAAAACTGAATTAACCGAATCAAATACACCGAACAACTAGATAACCAACTGATAGCGACAAGGTTAAGTTCAGATTTGATTGTTTGGAACATGGGAGCAGATTACCCAACCATTTAGGAGATGCCGATCCCACGAACTAACTGAGAAAGAAATTCACGGATTACGAGAACAGATATTCATCGCTAGAAACTCTCTATTTATATTTTTGTTTTTTGGCGGGTCCGGTCAAGAGAGACAAAAGGAACACCCTTAACTCCATAAGACCAAACAGCCCAAAGTGATAAATATACTAGCCTGAGTTTGTGGTAAAATTACTTGTATCCGTAGGAAAAAGATCCTCTAAAGTTATGGTCAAATATGATTGATCATGTTAAGTTTATTGTAAATTTTTATTAAAAGAAAAAGTTTTATGTAATTAACTTATTTGTGATTGATGAATATGATGTATTATGTTTGACTCAACTTTAAAAGATTCTAATACAACCTTATATATTGGACGAGATTCTATTATAAATATAAACAATCATCAGGAACTCCGAATGACTTCGGGTTGTCCCGACCCGACCGGGGGCCCATGACCCGGCTCACAACCCGGCCCATAATGGTCCATTTAGCCCATTAACTCGGCCCATTTTTTCGGCCCATGTGAATTTTACAAAACACCCCCATATTATGTGCAAATTACGAAACATACCCTCACTTTAAAAAATTTACTAAATACCCCGTCTCTCACTAACGGTTGTTGAATAACGACCATTAGTTTAGTATAACGACCATTAATTTTTTTATGCAATTTATAAAAATAGCCATTTGGGTAATCGGTCATTTACATCGTTAGTCTCACGTCCCGCAGCGGAGCGCGGGTAATCCACCTCGTTTCTAAACACTCCGCGTGTGATATGCTCTGTCAACGGATCGGATAGATCCAATCCAATTATATGTACCAAAAGATGAGAAAAATGATCCAATAACACATCCAATGGATGGATTTATTAGGCCGGATCGACATAAAATATAAGGTGATACCCTTTACTAGGATAGTCAAAGAATAACATTATTAACATAGCCAGGTCGGCAGGTCCTCAACTCAAGTCCTCAAAACAACATAGCCAGGTCGGTAGGTCCTCAAGTCGTATGACTTTTGTTCAAGCCGTGTAACAAACACTTTCTTTCCCATGGGGGTGCTTGATGGGTGGACCCACTTTTCTTTATGGACCTGCTTAGTTAGTGGCACTTACATGTTTACCAGGTCGTGTCTAAAGTTTGCGAAAGATTTGTGCAAAATAAAAGCGGCCTATAAGTAAAAGTTGAATTTGAGTAAACTGAAAAAATCATGCCCGTGGTTTGTACTTTTTGGCACTAATCATCCCTAACCGCTACTATTGGCAATAATCATCCCTGAGCGCTGAAACGTTCGGCAAAAATCGTCCCACGCCACGAATTATGAAGGGTAATTATGTCATTAAAACACACAGGGATGATTTTTGCCAAAATATGTTTAAACCAATGGATGATTTTTGCAGTTTTACAAAAAAAAACTAATATTCACAATTATAATTATTTTTTACTTTTTTTAATTAAATCATCACTTCATTATAATAATAGAATTTGCAACAAATTAGAGGGGAGCGGAGATACTATATGGGCCTTCACTCTTTTGCGTCAAAGGCGATATTATTATTAGAGTTTTCTGCAAATATGCTCCTTGTGGTTTCCCTAAATTGCAGGTTTGCTCCCCAACTTTGAGAAAGTGCAGGCGGCCTCCCTGAAACCAAACCTTTGTTGCATTCAGCCTCCCTCGTTAGTAACTCTGTTAACTTTGCGTCGTTATCTCTTTGAATTCAAGGGCAATATAGTCTTTGCAATTCTTTTCATTCACATAAGAAACTTTCATATATCACCTGAGTAGATACCAACCAATAAACCAACACACATTCAACACAATATCAAAATCCCCAATTTGAAAACACATAACCCAATGTTCATTCACAAAGATAAACTTTTTGTGGAAACCAACATTATCGTAACATCATGGACCGACAAAATCCTGGACGGCGTTTCCGTTCTTGTTTCTACCAATACTTGCTCCAATTTCCTCATGTTGATCCCCCTATGGTGCTCGTGCAATGCTAACATCCCCCGGATTTGCTAAGATCAAGAAATGCACTTCAATTCTATCTTTGAAAGCAATGGGACCTAGAAATCGAAGGCAAGAAATATGCTTGATTTGTAGTTGGGTGTTTTTCTTGTTTGCTACTTGATGTAATGGTTAGCTTGTATTAGCTTATGTTGAAATGGCTTATCTATGTATTAGTTATTAACACATGAACGTATTGACCAAATGGCATAATTTAAATGGTCAATAAATTTTCCTTGATTAATGAGAGTTTCAAGTTTATATATGTGCAGCAGTTTTCTCTTGATTCAAACAGTTTTGCAGTTTTTCTCTTAACACTTGAACATATATATGAAGACTATGCAAACCTCAACATAGAATAGCAGCATAAGTCCAGACATAACATAAACATAACATAATCTTACATAACCCAACATAACTTAACCTAAGTCCAGGATTACAATAAACAGAGAAAGACTAAAAAGCCACAACATACTACAATCATCAAATGGTTTGGAAGGCCTTTTCTTACTGTTCTTCAATGGCGTCCCAGGTTTTTCTGATTGGCAACTCCAATTATCACTCCTGTTTGGAAGGGCCCCGCCTCGCTTAATGATTGGCCTTGCTGCTGCAAATGCATGCCAATTGGAATAATGTACCTAATGGGACCTACTCCCATTTCATACATTGTTGGACTATAGCTTAATCAGTAAGCACATCTTCAAATATCTCTAAGAATCCACATAACCATAACACTTTACCAACATCACTTGTTATATCCTTCCTTAACCTCTTTGCAATATTTTGCCGGTACTTCAGGCCTAGCCTATACCAACTCGAACCAAATGGAGGAAGATGGGCAATGAAGAGCCGATACATTTTCCAGGTCACCACCTATCAATTACCCAATATAGCTACTTAGTACAATTTCTGCCAGTATGATAGTTATATATAAGTAAGTTTGATGAAAAAAAGGTGAGCAGTTTATCCAATGAAGGGGTGGTTTGTTTATAGGCGTTGTTGATATATTTTGGGGTAATAAATTGTTGAATTTACTCCCTTCTACTACCAACACCTCACAATTAAAACAAGTTAGTTCACAGTTTTGGGTAATAACGTTGGGTCATAATAGTACCATTGGTTTCAAAATAGTTCACAATGGGTCAGAATAGTTCATAATGGGTCAGAATAGTTCACAATGGGTCAAAATAGTTCACAAATGGTATAACAAGTAAAATAACACCATGTTATAGATCAGCAAAATAACACCTAGTCTTACACAAACAATCCTTGGAACTAATTGTCTTAAAACAAGAAATTAAACAAGAAGTTAACTAGTCTTGGAACTGATATTAAAAGCATGAAATTCACTTTTCAGGAGTCAGTCTACTTGCAGACTTCTTTGTTCTTTTCAGGGGGGATCCAGTAGAAGCCTGTGTAGCAGCATTACTTGTTCCACCTTTTGAAGCTTGTGAAGCTTGTGTTCCAGCAGCATTACTTGTTCCAAGTAGAACCTTTGAATTTACCTTTGTATCCAGCAGTATTGCATGTATCCACCTTGTGAAGCTTGTGTTTCCACTCCAGCAGCATTGGCTTGTTCCACCTTGTAATCTATGGTCCAACTTCCACATCAATTGCTTTTCACCTTCTGAAGTTGTATGTTCCAAACTCCAGCCAAGCATTACTTGTTCCACCTGTGAAGTTGTTCTTCTATCCCAACTTCTTTTATTATGTCATGCAGTATGACACAAACTACATGTAACAGTTTTTACCATTGCCTATTAGTGTTGTTGCCTTCACCCATCAACAATCTCTCCTTACCTCTTTCCTCTTCTTAGGTGGTCCTCCCAAACTTGGATGGATTTTTGGTGGGAACAGATTGTTGGACAATCAAATTTAGACAACAATCCCTACCATACTGGTAACCTTGTTGGAATAAACAGCCTTCCATGTTGCAAGTTTTGTATGTGGCATAACCCAAATCCTCAGAATGCCTACAACATTGCAATTGGTCTGCATATCATGTATGCAGCACTGGCATGCTTACATGGTATGCCGATATCTCCACTTTCTACAAGAACAAGTCCCTTTTATTTAAGTTAAACAACATACATTCTTGAATAACCATTACCTGGTATGATCACACCATTCCAATCCACTATACACTCACTGGATATCCTTTCCTTTAATAATATCAAAACTCAGCAAGCAAACAGCAAAGAGTCATTGACCATCACATTTTTCCATTTATCTTTTTGGACAACAACAAATCCCTTCTTCATTAGATAGTCCTCACATGTTCTAAGCAGTAATGATAGACTATCCCTAGCTTCTAACAACTATCTTTGAAGACCTCACAAATATTGTTTATTAACAGGTCACAATGAGCTCTACCTACAATTATGATTAAATGATATGTATTAGACAATATTATAAGCTAAGATATGAATATGTTTAAAACGTTAAGTGTTAGAAAACATACCAGAGAAGTATGCCCTGCTCCAATGTTCAGCAGGAATCTGTTTAACCCTTCAAATGCCTTTTCTATTGAAATCTTTCAACTCTTTGCATATTCTTTTTCAAACATCACATGTTTTGGATGATGCACACCTACCATAAGCCTTTCTTGTACTCAAACCTTCCAAGTTATGTTCAATGTATCAATGTTCCAACACAGTACCTGTGCTCAGCATGTGGAGAACAACTTTTTCAAAAAGTGCGTTGTATAAGAACCCTAAAACAAAAGTAATTAAGTTAGTAATACTTCAAATGCATTTTAAATATCAAAATCAGTTTATTGGATAATACTTTTGCCTGTCTGTGATGAATGTGAAATTGGAATTGCTGTATAGATCAAAATCATCACCTAGACATTTTAAGAACCAAGTCCAAGAATATTGGTTCTCTGATTCTACTATACCAATCACACAGTTAGATGCATTTAGCATCCACACCCACGTGCTGTCCAGCATTTGTTTCCCTGGATACTGTCCTCATCATGAAATGCACCATCCAAACCAAGCAACTCCTACCACATTCTCTAAATCCCCTTTTCAAAGCACCCAAGCACACATATAATTTCTCCTGAACAGTCTTGTGAGATTCAGGGATCCTCTCACCTAACATCTATTTGACAGTAGTATCTGGGGTACATCCCCTTTAGCTCCCTAACATAGACCCCTAAAAAAAGCATATTGTATCTTCCACATCTCCTCTCAAGGAACGGCTGCCTAGCCTGGCCCTAAATGCATTTGCCCTAAGAAACAGCACCAAGAAACTTTTTTTTGCATCTGTTCTGAATTGGCTTTAAATAGGCATGTTAGGTACATTATGATTAGATCTGTGATGTGTTTGAAAGGAAAGTTTTGAGGTACAGTATTGATTTTTCTGGATGCAGCAATGATGCTCATCCTTAAAGTTTTTAAACCACTTTTTCCTTTATCTCGCTTTTAATAAAATACAAACAACCAAGTCAAGTAATTGTGTGCTTCTTCTGTCATCCTCATTTACTATCTTTACCCTTAACAGCATTGTCCCTCATTAGGTCCTGGAACTTTAAAAGTTACCAAATTCTTTGCTAGAACTACCACCATTACAAACTAAAAAAAAACACCCTTATTCTAATAGGATCATTCTCAAAAATGCAAGTATCCTCCAACTTCAACAAGCATGATTCTAATCAAATCCCGATAGCTACATCCCTATTTGCAAATTCTTTCCTATATAGAACTTAAGAGGATGATTTTTTTTTTAATTTTCTAACCCCAAACTCCCCTATCATTTCTGGCACATCCCTCGAACACTTCTAGTGAATCTAATTCTAATACCTCTATATAATACTTCTTAAGATTCACCTTAGGTGCCACAGGGATCATATTGCCATCAGTGCCTGTACTTGCATCTTCTACTGGAAAATTAAAGTAACCCATGTTAACTTCCACTTCCTGAACTACATGTTCCTCATCTTCAAAGTCATTGTCAGACTCACTAGCACTATCAGAACCACTTTCACTTTCTTCATTCTTCTCAACAATTTCAACATACACATCCATAAACCTTAATGCTTTTTAAATAACCAAGGAACCTTCTATAGTCACGTTTCACTGACCAAAAGTTTTAACCCAACATCTAATCTATAAGTGTATTTTATACCAATAAAGAAGCACTCATCTTCATTTCATATCAAACTGTTATTAACAAATTCAAAACAACATCCGTAAATTGATCCCCTATTTAACCAAATCAACAAGCAAGTCTCCACCTTCAATTAACTCCTTTTTGGACATCATTAAAACGTTCCATAGTAGTTACACTTAATGTAAATAAATTGGTATCATCTCGTCAGTTACAAAAGAAAGAAAAACAAAAGAACAACACATTAGTAACCTGATTTATCATGTCGAATAACGAATGTCACATAAGAACAACACGTTAAACATCAAGATCAAACAACGAATGTGATCAAATCGCCATAAACATTCACAACAAATGTATTCCCTTCCAGGCTTATAAAGAATCTTGTACAAGATCATCCAAATGTACCCCTACAGCCTTAATAAAGAATCTTGTCATATGATGCGAACACAAAGACCCTAGGGAGGGTTACTGAGATAACATTATTATAGGGATTTAGAATGGAATAAAAAATGAAGTTTGCCTTTTTTTAATAGAACGGGTAGCAAGGGTCGGGTTAGGTGTTATGGGTATTGGTGGCGTTTTGATATATAAAAAAAAATGAAAATACAATACCCCTGACTTCAAAAGACACCGTTAAACAGAGGTACTAAACGCGGAAAGCTGAATGCAACAAATGTTTGGTTTCAGGGAGGCCGCCTGCACTTTCTCAAAGTTGGGAAGCAAACCTGCAATTTAGGGAAACCACAGGGAGCATATTTGCAGAAAACTCTTATTATTATTATTATTATTATATTTTTTAATTCTATTATATTTAATTGTAATTTACTTATTATTATTATTATTATTATTACTATTATTATTATTATTATTATTTATTATAAATCACTTTATTAGAAATTTAAAGGATTTATAAAAAATTAATGGGAAGCCGAGATATTATCTAGGCCCCCACTCCTTGATATGTGTGTTTATCGCCTTTGACACAAACCATGATGGTTGATTGATGCGGCACAACGTAAACGTGTGAAGGGGAAACAAAATCAGCCATCCTGGTTTGTGTCAAAAGCGGAAGCCCCAGTCAGATAAACACACACATCAATGAGTGGCGGCCTAGATGATATCTCGGCTTCCTAATATTTTTTTGTAAAATAAAATAAGTAAATTACAAATAAAGTGATTTATAATAATAATAATAATAATAATAATAATAATAATGAAGTGATGTTTATAAAAAAATAAAAATAATAATAATAATAATTGTAACATTAGTTTTTTTAGTAAATTGCAAAAATCATCCATGTGGTTTAAACATATGGAGGGTAATTATGTCATTTAAAACACACAAGGATGATTTTTGCCGAACGTTTCATCACTCGGGAATGATTAGTGCCAAAAAGTACAAACCACAAGGATGATTTTTGCAGTTTACTCGTTGAATTTTTATTGTAAAGAGATAAAATGTGATATAGTAACTTTAAGATTGTTTCTGCTAGTATTTTTCAATGTAAATTATTGTATTAGATATTTTAAGGCTTTGCACGAATACATAACTCGCATTCTCTTGTATACAGCTAGTCTCAGTTTCAGTCTCATATTTTTGGATGACCTCTTTATAGATGTTATGTATTCATTATAACTGCGCGAGATTTCATGTTAGTAAAATCTTCGTTATGTACTATCTTGTCGATAAATCGGTAAACATGGGACGATCAACCATGTTAATTCCTTTTGTATTTGTTTCTCAATAGTGTTATTATACATGTGGGCTAACTTTTTTAACATAAAAACGATATAAGTTGAGAAAGATGATAACAATAAATAAAGGGTACCAAATAACACATTTGTCACTTTACATGAAAACATCAACACAGGCTGCTTGGTGAGTCAAAGCTAGGAGCCATGATGTGCTGATAATTTAAGAGTGCATATTTATTAAAGGGTCACCATCAAATTTGGCACTTTCACAATTCACAAGACACTTTCGTTAATTTGGATGATTTTACATATTCTTATGAGTAATCACCACTTCACTTTCGGCCAACATATATATACGACTTATTCAATTCTTACTTTTTATCCATTTCCCTTTTGGCCGTCTAACATCTCCACTTTCTTTGTTGTTTTTATTTACGATTTACTATTATTGGATAGTTCAAAACGTTGCGAGACTAAAAAGTGAAAACATCAAAAAGATGAGCTGAATTAACAATAATAGCTAATTTTGTGATATGGACATTCTGTAAAATGTTAACATCATTATTAATTATCATACGAATTGATAGGATTATGGATCAAACGTAGCAACCAATCACTCTTTGGCTTTGTCCTTGATACCACGACTAGATGCAAATGATGTTATCGCAACCTCATCGTCATAGGAAACATCATCTTCCTTCTCATCACCTTTGCTCGCGTGATACATGTTTTATCACACAGATACCCCACACCACACGTACACATAATTTCTATTTCATTTATAACACTGATTTCTCTCTTCTCTAGCTCGACCACGCATGGTCACTGACCCCCGTAATGATGTTAACGCGCGAACATTAAAAGAGCACTAGGTATCCTCTCGTGACATAACACCAAAATACCACATAACACCAAAAACATGTTAGATGAGTCATTGTCCCAAGCCCGATTGTGGGCTTGTAGTCCATTAGGTTTAGAGTTTTGATTAGATTGCTTATTGTCAAAGCTATGTATTTAATATAATTACATATGCTATCTTATATGTGATCCATTCAATCAATAAAAAGTATTTTGGTATTTTATATGGTATCAGAGCTTTAGGTTTAACTCGCCACAAAATAGTTGTCCTCGGGTCATTGGCTACTCGTCGATGATACAGAGGGATCCCTTTTTTTCGCTTTATAGTTTTTATTTATTTAGGATTTTATTTTCGTATTTCATTCATAAACCTTAAACCCTAACTGTCAAAACACACAAAATATGTTGAGTTGCCTTCGATCAACCATATATTTTTTTCTTCCTCATCTAATTGTTTTCGTTCTCGAAGATCATTGTCGTTGACAACAAAAGTTGACCACCAAATTGCCGTTCCCTCCTAAAGGCAAAGAAAGTCATGACGTAAAAAATAGCAAACGTAATAAAAAATAAAGGAAACCGCGAAGCAGTATACAATTATGTTTTCAAATACAAGTCCATTTCCGTGCAAACGATCAACGAAGAAGAGAAGAAAGAAAGAAGAAGAGAAGAATAAGGCGATTTCAGCATTCTATCCAGTTTGTCCATCCGGAAGACTCCCGTTCAAACTGCGAGGGAAAGTTAGACCAGTCATTGGCCCAAGCCCGATTGTAGGCTTGTGGTCCATTTGGTTTAAGGTTTTGATTATGTTTCTTATTGTCAAAGCTATGTATTTAATATAAATACATATGATATCTCATATGTGATGCATTCAATCAATAAAAGTATTTTGATATTTTACAAAGCACCCCTCTGACACGCCTGAGCCCAAGCTCAATGAGGAACTGTGACCCAAGAGGCCCACGGCCAAGCCTGTATGGAATAAGGATTATGCCGTACAATAATTATCTTTATTTAAGTCATGTTTGAGTCATATTAGGTTAGTGTCATTGTTTTAGGATTTATCTTGTATTCGACTTGTGATATGAGTTATCTTTTATTCAGTACATATATCGAATCATTGTTAATGAAAGTCATAGTTTTCTGTCAAAAAAATACTTCCCTTCTCTTTTCTACTTTTCTTAAAGAGCCAGCACCCGCTAAAAGTGGTGCCTTATCCCGATACTATCTGCAATGGTCGTATCAACTGGTGCTTTTATTGTTACTGTTCATCGATCACTATTCACCTGAGTACTGTTCATCGATATTAAAAAATTCATCATAAATGCGGACGAAATTTGGTTATTACTAAGGGACCAGGCCACGGCTAACCAGCGCCGGGACGAGGCGTTTCAGGCCTAATTCGCAGCTTTGCATGCGGAATTAAAGGCTACTAAGGAGATGATCCAGGCCGCACGTCGCGAAGGGGGCGGTGGTGACAACCTTGCGTCAACACTTCCACGTTCCATGCGATTGGACGTGCCAAAAATTTTGGGAGCCTATCCCGATAGTTGGATTTTTTCAATCACTGAATATTTTACACTATTTAACACACCGGTCGATCAGCGGCTACGTGTGGTGGATTTTAATCTCGAAGGCGATGCGGCGGAGTGGTTCCGTTAGATGACCCGTAACAAGTTAATCACGACTTGAGATGGATTTTTGGAGAGTATGCAAAACCGTTTTGGGCCATGCAAATATGAAGATCCTCAAGGGGCACTATCAAAACTTTTAAAAACGTGAACGATCGCATAATATCAAAGTGAATTTGAAAATTTGATGAATCGTGTCACGAATATATCCGAAGGCATGTTGATTTCATTTTATGTTTCTGGCCTTAAACCCTCGTTGCAGCGGGAGCTGTTGGTGTCAAAACCAACATCGCTTGGTGATGCATTCTCTTTGGCACGTGTTACGGAAGCACGGTTGGATGATCAAGGGGTGAGCGCGACCACTAGCAGGTCGACATCTACTCTTGCACCTCAAATCCTAACAAAGTCGACACCCCGTTTTGGCGCACCGCGTCATATAACCCTAAGCCACCCTTATTGCGTACGCCTCCTAAGGTGGGTGTTAATTCTGGAACTGCACCACTTCCCATTAAGTGGATATCGACAGTTGAACGATAGTAGCGACTTAGTAAAGGCTTGTGCTTTAATTGTGATAACAAGTGGGTACGCGAACATAAATGTCCGGGTAAATTTTGGTTACTGATGGCCAACGAAGAGGAGGATACAGAACAAATGACAGAAGCAATGCAAGAGGATGCT
This sequence comes from Tanacetum coccineum, assembly GCA_026074375.1. Classification (NCBI taxonomy): domain Eukaryota; kingdom Viridiplantae; phylum Streptophyta; class Magnoliopsida; order Asterales; family Asteraceae; genus Tanacetum; species Tanacetum coccineum. The sequence goes on along the minus strand of BQNB010013286.1, from coordinate 38,293 downwards.
ATGAAAAGTGGGGATATCTCGATTTTAAATTCTTTAGTTGGACACGGTAGTCCGCGATCGTTGTAGTATTAGGGCGTGTTAGGGGCTGGGAAAGTACACATTCTTATTGATAATGGTAGTACGCACAATTTTGTGCAGCCAGGGGTCGTTGAACTTATGAAGTTGCCACTCACTGGTACAAAACCTTTCAAAGTTTACATTGACAGTTGTGAAACTCTTTTGTGTGAAAAAACGTGTAATCATGTAGCGCTTGATATCCAAGGACTACAAATGGATGTGGATTTGTATGTGTTACCTATGAAAGGACCAGATATAGCTTTGAGTATAAAATGGTTGTAAAAGCTAGGTAAGGTAACCCATGATTATTCACAACAGACGGTGGAGTTTAATTGGTCAGGCCACGACTATACATTGAAGGGTGAGGAGTCTCTACGGATGAAGCAGATAAGCTTGCGTTACATGCGGGCTTTGTTAGAGACGGATGAAATTTATAGGGTGTATGAGCTTTATCAATTGGCTAATGAGGAGCACACACCGAAAACCATAGCCGCAGTGGTGGAAACGCATCCGGAAATCTCCTAACTATTAACTCGGTTCGAAACACTATTCCAGGTACCTACTACTCTTCCACCGCATCGTAGCATTGATCATCGTATTTATTTATATCCAAACACCAAACCTATTAATGTCCGCCCTTATCGTTATCCGCATTATCAAAAAGGGGAAACGGAGAAACTCGTGAATGAAATGTTAAGTCAGGGAATTATACGGGTTAGTCAAAGTCCTTTTTCGTCACCCGTGTTATTGGTTAAAAAGAAAGGCGGAAGTTACCATTTTTGGGTGGATTATCGCGCCTTGAATGAGGTCACAGTCAAAGATAAGTTTCCAATTCCTACGGCAGATGAGATGTTTGATGAATTAGGGGGTTCTATTATCTTTAGCAAAGTAGATTTGCGTTCGGGCTATCATCAAATACGGGTACATGAGCGAGACGTGTACAAAACGGCTTTTCGAACACATGATGGTCACTATAAATTTTTGGTAATGTCGTTTGGACTCACTAATGCCCCGTCTACTTTTCAAGATACCATGAATTGGTTATTTTCTCCTTACTTACGCAAGTTTGTGATTGTTTTCTTTGATGATATTTTAATCTATATTGCAACTCTTACAGCCAACCTGGAACAATTGCAATGTGTTTTTCAGTGTTTACAGGACCATCAATTTTATGTTAAGCAATCAAAGTGTGTGTTCGGGGCAATATCACTCGAGTATTTGGGGCATATTATATCCGATAAGGGGGTTGAAATGGATCCCAAGAAGGTCGATGCTGTACGCGATTGGCCCGTGCCTACGAACCAACGGCAAATGCGTGGATTTTTGATATTTGCTGGGTATTATAGGCGTTTTATTAAAGACTATGCGACTATTGCCGCCCCATTGTCTAGTTTGCTTCAAAAGCGGGGATTTAAGTGGGGAGAGTTAGAAAATAAGGTTTTTGATGACCTCAAAATACGTATGTTAGGAGCGCCAATATTGGGTCTTCCAAATTTTGTAGAGATGTTTGTGGTGGAAGTCGATGCATCGGATGTGGGAATTGATGTTGTGTTGATGCAAAGGGGATAGCCCTTGTGTTATTTTAGCCGAAAGTTAGGCCCTCGTATGGGTATAGCTGCAACATATCAAAAAGAACTATTTGCTATTTTAAAGGTCGTTTATTAATGCCGTGAATACCTACTGGGGCATCATTTTACTATACGCACAGATCATAGGAGCCTAAAGGAACTCATGCAACAGGTTATCCAAACACCCCTTCAACAAAAGTATGTACGAAAGCTTATGGGCTTTGATTTCATTATTAGGTATAAACTGGGGGTCACTAATTGTGTAGCAGATTCTTTATTGCGTGTGTTTGAAGAAGAGGAAGCTGTTACAGGTGCGTTTATGGCTTTAAGCCAACCAATAACTGGGTTGATGAGTGAATTAAGGCGGGAGAATGAGGAGTTGGAAGAGTTACAACAAATTCATCAAAAACTTGATTCCAATGAACTGATGGAAGGGTTTCGAGGAGAGTTGTTGTGTTTCGTGAGCGATACTACATTGGAACGGAATCTAAACTTAAGGAGTTACTATTAGCATAATTTCACAATACTCCAATAGTGGGGCATAGTGGCATTATGAAGATGTTGGTAGGATTGTCTGCATTATTTTACTGGAAGGGCATGCGAAAATCGGTTGAGGAGTTTATCGGTAAGTGTTTAGTTTGACAACAGACTAAGTATTCCACGCAGGCATCAGGCGGTTTGTTGTAACCATTGCCGACACTATCTAGGGTATGGGAGGATGTTTCAATGGACTTTATTACCGGGTTACCCGCTTCTAAAGGTTTGTTAGTCATTTGTGGTTGTGAATAGGTTTACTAAATATGCGCACTTTGGACTGTTACTTACTAGTTTCAATGCACCTAAGGTCGTTGACGTATTCATTGGTATGGTGGTTAAACATCATGGAATTCCTAAAACAATCGTATATGACTGTGATCCCATCTTTGTTAGCAAGTTTTGGAAGCAATTGTTCGAAGCTAGTGGAACTAAATTGAATCATAGCACGGTTTATCATCCTCAAACGGACGGACAGATGGAAGTTGTTAATCGGGGGCTTGAACAATATTTGAGAGCTATGGTGTCGGATCAACCTCATCACTGAGTACGTTTGTTACCATGGGCCGAATATAGCTACAATACAAGCTTCTATATTAGTATCAAAATGACGCCTTACCAAGCGGTTTATGGATGTGTGCCGCCTATAATTATTACTTATCCACTCGAATCATCTAAGGTCACAACTGTAGAAGAGTCATTGATTGAGCGTGATGCCTTATTACGCCAACTTAAGCAAAATCTATTAGTCACTAAGCACCGCATGGAAATGCAAGCTAATCAGAAACGTCGGGATGTCGAGCTCAATACCAGGGACATGGTGCTTGTTAAACTACAACCGTATCGTCAGGTTACTTTGGGAAAACGTCATTCCAACAAATTGGCTAAAAGATATTATGAACCATTTAAGGTGTTGGAGCGTGTATGTAAGGTGGCTTATCGACTTGCTCTACCAGATTCAAGTACGATTCATTTGGTATTCCATGTATCGTTGATGTGTCGTTGTGATTAGGTATTTTATGTATCAAGTTTTACTATTTTTTTATGCCGACTATACCTAAAAACAACATTTTAACGGGCAGTGTATTCGGTCAAGATGTAGCTTCGTTGGTAAGTAGGGTGTCGATCACTAAGAGCGCGAACGTTAATTCCTAATTCTATCAGTATTTTAGTTATCTATGTTAAATTAATCTAGATTATGCAAAACCTAAGTTAAACCTAATCTAATGATAATGGGGGTTTTCAGTCTGAGAGACTGGCACAGTTTGGGTTATCTAACCTAGGGTTTTGATGACAAGTAAAGCAATAAACACACACAAGAAGATAAACAAACGATAAAGGAGCGGTCAAACACTAATGTAAGGAAAACATATCAACCATGAATAATCCGATAAAACGCATGTTTGTTTATTTAGTGCAATGAGTGACTTATCTCGAAGGGCATATCATTCCTAGATTTAGGCGGTATTTCTTCCTAAAACCTAGACACGCTAATTCTGTCACAATTAGATGCATCCGCATAAAGCAAGCATTTGTTGATTATAATCTATCTTCGGAGATCAGTAATGGTGCTTTTACTAAACCCTAGCTCATCGAGACTTTACCCACTTACTGCTTAATGGCAATTTATATACTAGTAGTCCATTGTCCGAGTCTTTACTAATGGAATCAGAACGTCATTTGTTGATCCTAGGGTCACCTGCTAGTCTAACTTGTTAAACCAATAGTAAAGATAGGTCAATATTTTTTATCTTATGATTCTAAATATATAAATTGCAATATGGAGAGCTATCTCAGACTCTTAGCCTACGCCCAAACAACACCGAAATTGCAACGCATTAAATATGTAGGACTAGACCCAGTTGAATGATAGGTCGCAAACTTAAGCACGTAAACAAGTATACATTAATAAACATAATTAACAATCAACGATAAATTAAGCAATCGAGATAAACAAACCAAACATTAAACCTTCATAAACATGGCTGATACCTAAAGGTATCAACCGATAGTCATTGTAAAAATACACACGGTTTTATATATGAACGATTAAAGAAAAGGAACCTTAACCGAACGCGTATTTGGTTGTGCGAAGATTACAAGAGTTTTCCTATGATCTTGAGGCTCTTTTCTGACCTTTCATGCTCTTCTATTTGTCTCTTGGTCGACTTGGTGGTTTAGGGATTCATTTGCGTACCTGAAACTGAGTTTAGGGTCTTGTATTTATAGAGTCTGGAAACAGGTCGATACGCGATGTGGTATACGGCGTATTGGAGATTTTTTGGCGTAAGGGCCACGTTTGATATCTTTTAGAATCTTCATGTATAATAAACCTTGGATACGGCGTATAGAGGCTCCTAGATACGACATATAGGTCTTCAATCCTTTGTGGTTATCTGTGAAGTGTGGCACGGATACGCCGTATCTTCTTGATGGATACGGCGTATTGATGTAAAACCAATTGGTTTTTCTTCGTTGACCAAAGTATTAAATACGGCGTATCGTTGACGTGGATACGACGTATTCTTCAAAGTCAGGCAATGGTCTTTTAATTCGTTAAATCTTGGATACGTCGTATAGGTCTAGAATAATACGGCGTATTGGCTGTCAGATCAGTAGGCCTCCTCGAACTCTTTGTTTATGCTCCAAAATGCGTGCCTTTTAGCTAATCTTCACAAAGTGCTCCATAATTACTTTATTTCTCAAATACAAACGATTAAGTAACAATTCTTTGCAATAATTACACAAAATGGGTTATTTACATGGGATAAATGATGCTATAAAAGTGACCTTATTAGATGTCATCAAATATCCCCCCATTTGAATCCTACTTGTCCTCAAGTAGCCTTTAAATGTTTATAAAAATGTATCCCTAAGGATCTTTTCCGTTAAGCATTTATTCGTTCAATTACAAGTACACAACCAAACACCTTATGAAATAGGAAGATGAAAACACTCAAATCACTAAACTAATCTATGTGGTAACATGTAACTAATTCTCTCAATTGCCCGGTCGTGACGAGTATTCTAACATAGGCTTGGCAAGGATACATATCTCCACCACTAAAGCTAAGGAGTAACAAGTTTATAAAGGTAAAATGTGTTTTATTTATAAGGCTTAGGGTTGATCATTATAATAATCTTTCACCAAAAGTACCACACCAACAAGGCAGTTTAATCACACATACATGGTCGTAACGACAGAATAGACATGTTTGTTCGATCACATCCTCATTCGAGTTTAACCAAGGGTTAGGATGAAGAGTGATATAGGGTATGGATCTTCAAACTTTCACCAAAAGTAATAAACCAACAAGGTGGCTGAATCACGCATACATGGCCGTAATGACGGAATAGACATGCATTACTCGATCTCAACCTCGTTCGAGTAAAACCTAAGGTTAGTTGCTAGGAAAGGGAAGTGAATGGTTGTTAAGTAAAATTCACAAAACAAATAGATTAAGCCTGAACAAATAAGGTATATAGTTGCTAGTAACTTTTCCCGACCGTTCCATGATAAAGACTCGGAAATATACACAAACGTCTCGATCATAGAAATGACAAAGACAGCCTAAGTTGGCGTTCCCATAACAGTCAACTTCTTAATCATCCCAAACTTTACATACTTTTACAAAAGCGATGATATCGGCCACTTTTTACAAAACTATACATCGTTGATTTTTATCCTCATATCAACGAATAATCGATCCTTCCAAGTATTTCATCGGTTTAAGCTTAACGAACCGACCATCAATCTTTCCTTCTCTTTTTTGATGCATTTTCTATTTTTCCGTTTTTTTAAAAACAATACTATACTAATCTCGGTGTAATTTCACCATCTTCACGATCATAATAACTCCGAATAATTTTCTCCATGATTCTTCATTCTTCGAACGTACCAATAATTGTGATGGTAGTAAAAATACATGAGTTTTGACTACTTTATACATTACTATTTGCATTGTGTAAATTTCTTCTCAACCGTACCAAAGATAGAAAATTGACACATGACTAGGGAAATACATACTTTACACATTAAGCAACTATCAATTGATAAATGGACTTAATCTAACAGGGTAGGCTAAGGTGTAAAGGTGTAACGAAACAAACAGTTGGTGTTATTCCTAAAGGATTGACTCTATTAGTTTTTCTAAGGGTATCTTACTCTTATAATGAGAGTAAACAAAGGGTTTATACGGGATTTAACTAACCAGTGTAGTTAGTTAATAAGCCAACATATAAAGGCTTTTTGATTGTAATACTAGAAATTTACCAATTTAAACAAGTTACTCCATCTAAATCCATAGTACTCATTATTGTGGTCTCGAATAGATATACCAAGCCAAGTTATAAAGTCTACAACATCACTGGCACACTCATATTTTTGTAGGATTTGGGTAAACATTTGGAAACGGATAAGGTTAAATCCTTACAATATCTAATAAGGGTAGTTGTGTGCGGGTTATGTAACTAGTAATTTCACAAAGGTATGCTTGAATTTTTTTTAAATTTGAGCATAATTTAAACATTTTAATGTGAAAATAGGACAAGTATACATTCTAATTCCTATCCCTCCACTTAAGTAATACAACGTCCTCGTTGTATAGGTAAAATGTTAAACACAGGAATTTAGTTGTAGAGGCGTCATAATGCCCGTATGAGTACAACACGTTAGATTCCAGAGTATACTTTCACCAACATCGTCGATTTCTTTACAGCGAGGTCCTGCATAATATTATAGGAAAAAAAACGTGCAATTCTATCTCGGGTGCACAATGGTTAAATTAAAATACAGCAAACTAAAACTAAATATTGTACAAGAAGTCAATACGCCGTATCCATACCCCAGGATACATCGTATTGTTACATGTAGAAAACTATCCTAAGTACGGGTCAGAAGTCAAATACGTTGTATTCGTTTAACGAATACGCCGTATAGACTGAACTAACGAAAAAGTTAAAGTGCGGAAAAATAAAGACAGGATAACGTCCAACAGTCAATACGCGGTGTCCATGGGGTTTGGATACGCCGTATAGACAGTCTGGGAAGACAAACTCGATAGAAAATTGAAAATACATTTCGGGTTGTCTCCCGGCAAGCACTTTTGTTTACAGAAAAGTCTTTAAGTTAGACTTGCCCCAATTTACTCCCATCCTTATAAAACAATTTGGGGTCGAACGGGATGCCAAACAACACATATAAATTCTTAATAAGATTTAATAGCATCCGGTTGTTAAGATAATTCCAAGCCACGATATTAACATTTAATTCCTTGATAAAAGTTTCAGTTTTGAAAAATTTATTAGATGTATCATGACTTGTTTTCAAAAGCTTATTTGACCCATATGTACGGGCATCATCATCGGTATATATTACATGATCCCCCGAAGACTGTTTAATATCAGTTTTATCATCATCATTGTCCTTATCCGATTTTGAATCATCTGGATAAATTACGTTAAAAGGAAATAACTCATTAAAGTATAAAACGTTTTGTTCCTCTTTATCACATTCAGACAATGATGTTTTATCTTTCAAATTAAATTCATCGATATGTTGAGGACTTATAGTAGGTTCAATTAAGAAATCTAATTTAGATGTTAGAGCATCATTGTAAACAATGGCTGGAAATTCTTTCTCAAAATTTTTAAAGTAGTCTAAATCATCAAAATAACTGATCGTAGGCTCGGGTGACGGAAACGAAGGCATATTGACTTTATCATTATCATTTTCCGAACCCGTTTTTAAATCGTTGACAGAAATTATTTTATAAGAAAATGAATTTTTGTCATAAATTACCGTGTAATCTTCATCATCAGATTTGTTAAACGATATTATAGAGTCAATTTGATTGTTGTTAAAAGGACTTACCGTGGGTTCACATGATAGCATTGCTTCAGATGTTAACATGTCATTAAAGACTATAGCTGGGAATTCAGTTTCAACAGATCCGAGGTCGTGAACGTCTTCATCATGCAAGATCTTACCATACGTAGCAGTTTCCTAGTTATACAACTTATCACGCCTACGAGTTTTTTCTTCCTCAAACCCGATATACTCTTTTATAGTAATGTTGGGATCGTCCATATTTACATGTAATAAATTTTCTAGGAAAGAAAATTGGTCAAATAGACAAATACGCCGTATTCTGTAAACTGAATACGCCGTATTGATGATAGAGTCGAATACGCAGTATTGGTTTGAAAAAATTTATTCGTCGTATCCAAGAAGAAGAATATGTCGTATTGAGTATTCGACTCAGAAAGTTACAACAGACTGTAACAATGCAGAAAGCACACAAACACACAATATGCAAAATATATAATGCATAAAATCAAACACATTAAACAAACACACACAGATATGCAAATTAATCGTAAACTAAACTAAATCTAAACTAAAACACTAATAAAAACAAGAATTAAACAACTTCACTCCCCGGCAGCGGCGCCAAAAACTTGATGTGTCGTTGTGAGTAGGTATTTTATGTATCAAGTTTTACTATTTATTTTATGGCGACTATACCTAAAAACAACACTTTAACGGGCAGTGTACCCGGTCAAGATGTAGCTTCGTTGGTAAGTAGGGTGTCGATCACTAAGAGCGAGAGCGTTAATTCCTAATTCTATCAGTAATTTAGTTATCTATGTTAAATTAATCTACATTATGCAAAACCTAAGTTAAACCTAATCTAATGATAAGGGGGTTTTCAGTCTGAGAGACTGGCATAGTTTGGGTTATCTAACCTAGGGTTTTGATGACAAGTAAAGCAATAAATACACACAAGAAGATAAACAAACGATAAAGGAGCGGTCAAACACTAATGTAAAGAAAACATATCAACCATGGATAATCTGACAAAACGCAGGTTTGTTTATTTAGTGCAATGAGTGAATTATCTCGAAGGGCATATCATTCCTAGATTTAGGCGATACTTCTTCCTAAAACCTAGACACGCCAATTCTATCACAATTAGACACATCGGCATAAACCAAGCATTTGTTGATTATAATCTATTTTAGGAGATCAATAATGGTTCTCTTACTAAAAAAAAAATAAAATGAGAAACTAATATAAAAAAAAAAAAAAAAAACTAAACTAAAAAAAAAAAATATTTAAAAAAACTCTTACTAGAAAAAATAAAAAAAAAAAGTAAAAAAATAAAAAAAATTACTAATAAAAAAAAAAAACAAATAAAAAAAAAAAAAAAAAAATAAAAAAATTAGCAAAAAAATCTTACTAAAAAAAAAAAAAAATAAAAAAAAATAACTAAATAAACTAAAAAAATACTAAATAAAAAAAAAACTAATTAAAAAAAAAAAAAAAAGTAAAAAAAAAAAAAAATAAAAAATAAAAAAAAAAAAACTATAAAATAACTAAAAAAAAAATGATAAATAAAAAAAAAATAAATAGAATGATAAAAAAACTAAAAATAATTACTAAAAAAAAACTAATAATAAATTAAAAACGTAAAATAAAAAAAGAAAAAAAAAAAAAAAAAAAAAAAAAAGAAAAAAAAAAATATAAAAACTAAAAAAAAAATAAAAAAAAATAAAACAAACATAAAAAAAAAAAAAGTAACTAATAAAAAAAAACCTACCTAAATAAAAAAAAAAAACTAAACAAAACAAACAAAAAAATAAAAAAAAAAAAAAAAAAAAAAAAATATAATAATAAAATACTAATAAAAATATAATTATTAAAACTAAAAAAAACTCTTACTAAAAAATAAAAAAAAAAAACTAAAAAAAAAAAAAACTAAACAAAAAAATTAATAAAAAAATATTACTAATACTAAACTAAACTAAAAACTATAAAAAAAAGATAAACTAAAAAAAAAAAAAAGAAAAAAAAAAATAAAAAAAAAAAATGAAAATAAAAATTTACTAAAAAAAAAAAAAAAAAAAAAAAAAAAAAAAAAAAACTAAAAAAAGAAAAAAATAAAAAAAACTAGCTAAAGAAAAAAAAAAAATAAAAAATAAAAAAAAAAAAAAATAAACTAATTAAACTAAAGAAACAAATAACAAAAAACTAATAAAATAAAAAAAAACAAAAAATATAAAAAAAAAAAAGCTATAAACAAAAAAAACTAAAAAAAATAAATAAAAAAAAAAAACTAAAATAAAAATAAAGAAAAATAAAAACTTACTAAAAAATACAAAAAAAATGTAAAAAAAAACTAGTAAAAAAATAAACATAACCTAAAAATAAAGTAAAAAAAAAAAATCTAGTAAAAAAAAAAAACTAAAACAAAAAAAACTAAAAAAAAAGAATAAAAGAAAAATAGCTATAAATAAAAATAAAAAACATAAAAATAAATGCAAAAAAAAATAAACAAATAAATAACTAAAAACTAAATAAATAAAAAAAAAAACAAAAAAAAAAAAAAAGAAAAAAATAATAATAAAAATTATTTAGTGCAATGAGTGAATTATCTCGAAGGGCATATCATTCCTAGATTTAGGCGATACTTCTTCCTAAAACCTAGACACGCTAATTCTATCACAATTAGACGCATCGGCATAAACCAAGCATTTGTTGATTATAATCTATTTTAGGAGATCAATAATGGTTCTCTTACTAAACCCTAGCTCATCGAGACTTTACCCACTTACTGCTTAATGCCAATTTATATACTAGTAGTCCACTGTCTGAGTCTTTACTAATAGAATCAAAACGTCATTTGTTGATCCTAGGGTCACCTGCTAGTCCAACTTGTTCACTAAACTAATGGTAAAGATAAGTCAATATTTGTGATCGTATGATTCTAGATATATAAATTGCAATACGGAGAGCTATCCCAGACTCTTAGCCTACACCTAAACAACACCGAAGTTGCAGCACATTAAATATGTATAACTAGACCTAGTTGAATGATAGGTTGCATACTTAAGCACGTAAACAAGTATAAATTGATAAACATAATCAACAATCAACGATAAATTAAGCAATCAAGATAAACAAACCAAACATTAAACCTTTATAAACATGGCTGATACCTAAAGGTAACAGCCGATAGTCATTGTAAAAATACACACGGTTTCATATATGAACGATTAAAGAAAAGGAACCTTAACCGAACGCGTATTTGGTTGTGCGAAGATTACAAGAGTTTTCCTAAGATCTTGAGGCTCTTTTCTAACTTTTCATGTTCTTCTATTCGTCTCTTGGTCGACTTGGTGGTTTAGGGATTCATTTGCATACTTGAAACTGAGTTTAGGGTCTTGTATTTATAGAGTCTAGAAACAGGTCGATACGCTGTATCAAGCGATGTAGGATACGGCGTATTGGAGATTTCTTGGAGTAAAGACCACGTTTGCTATCTTTTAGAATCTTCGTGTATAATATAAACCTTGGATACGGCGTATAGAGGCTCCTGGATACGGCGTATAGGTATTCAATCCTTCGTGGTTATCTGTGAAGTGTAGGCACGGATACGTCGTATCTTCTTAATGGATACGACGTATTGATATAAAACCAGTTGGCTGTTCTTCATTGACCAAAGTATTAAATACGACGTATCGTTGATGTGGATACGCCGTATTCTTCAAAGTTAGGCAATGGTCTTTTAATTCGTCAAAGTCTTGGATACGTCGTATAGGTCTAGAATAGTACGGCGTATTGGTTGTCAGATCAGTAGACTTCCTCGAACTCTTTGTTTATGCTCCAAAATGCGTGTCTTTTAGCTAGTCTTCACAAAGTACTCCATAATTACTACAATTCTCAAATACAAACGATTAAGTAACAGATCTTTGAAATAATTACACAAAAATGGGTTATTTACATGGGATAAATGATGCTTTAAAACTGACCTTATTTGATGTCATCAATCGTTACTCAACCTATTTTCAGGAACGGGCCAGGAACAGGTGGCGGATTTGTTGGAGGATGAACATGAGGGGCAGCCCGTGGAATAGCCGTTGGCAATTTGTGATACCCGGATCGTTTTGTAGAAAGGCATACCGACTCGGCAAGTGTTGGTGCAATGGAGCGAAAGTTTATTTGAAGAAGCGACGTGAGAATGGTTGTCAGAGTTCAAAATTGCTTATCTATTTTACCACCTTGAGGACAAGGTGATTTTTGAAGGCGAGGGGAATGATACGCCTGAGCCCAAGCCCAATGAATAACCGCAACCCAAGAGGGCCATGACCAAGCTTGTATGGCATAAGGATTATGCTGTACAATAACTATCTTTGTTTAAGTCATGTTTGAGTCATATTAGGAAAGTGTCATTGTTTTAGGATTTATCTTGTATTCGACTTGTGATATGAGTTATCTTTTATTCGGTATATATATACCGAATCATTGTTAATAAAAGTCATAGTATTATGTAGAAAAATAATTCTCTTCTCTTTTCTACTTTTCTTAAGGAGCTAGCACCCGCTAAAAGTGGTGCCCTATCCCGATACTGTCCGTAAAGGTCGTATCACCCTCCCTCCATAACACCGCATTTCTGATGCCGTTGTGCACCCCTGAACCCTACATTATTTTCAGTTATTTAAACACAACAACACATTTAACTAAAACTAAAATTTTATTAATAAAAAATAGAAAAACAAATGAATGCTAAATTAGCTTGGCTAGTGGAAAAATACAACTACCGCTCACAAACCCTTATAGGTGATTCGTCATCACATACCTATATATCTTACTAAGAAAGAGCTACATCAGCTACATCTAGATGAAGAAGCTTTAAAAGAAACATTAGAAGAACAAGCAAGGGATGAAAAAGAACGAGAGGAGAAAATTAGGCAAAAACAAGCTGAAGATGAGGAATTCATGTTGGAATTTGGGAGGAAATTTGATTCAGATTACGAGACAGATTAATAATCTAGGAACTATTTTAATTTTGTTGTTTTAAATGTAATGTTTTAAATAAAGTATTGTTATTCCAACGGCTACTATTCTAACGGCTACTTTTTATCTAACTCTTTCAAATTTTCAAAATTTTCCGTTATAAATACTCCTCATTTCTCACACAACTTCATATCTAACTCTCTCAAATGGCTTCCAATTTCAATAACGAAAATGATCCATGGGAATTCGGTCTTGATATAGATGACATTTAACACCCAATCTGCGTTCCTCTAGTAGCACATGTGTTGAACCATCTCCCTTAACCCCAAATCCATTTAGGATAATACCCGGTTCTGCGGGTATTATTCAGCAGGCCAAGATGCTTAAAGAAAAGGTTTTTATTCTTGATTCGGATGGGGCTTTAATGTCGACACAAGAATATATGCAGAAAGTTGTTGAGGATGTGGGTGAGGATGATGATTTTAAGAGTGGTGCGTGGGTTGACGCTACTAACTATGTTACAGCTACTGGTGGCATTGTAATTGGGTGTTTGGAGGACATCAAAAACTTTCTGAAAAAAGGGAAAACTTAATGAAGTTGTTGCAATAGTCAAGTCTTGTTCACCAAATGACATTGGTGATCTCAATGTGACTATGAAAGATCTCTCAGGTACAATACCTGGAACAATACATCACAAAGTCATTGGTGATGGTGGTTATGAAAAAGATATTACTGTAGGAGTTGCTATGATACTTGCTAATGTCTCAGTTTTTACTCCTAAACCATCAAAGCATTATCTTAACATTACAATGAGAAATGTGGTTAAGGTTTTCCGTAAGGATACGGTTCCTGGAAGTGCCAGTGGTTAACCTTAACATTATTATGTAATGTTTTTTATTATAATGTAATGTTTTTTATTATTTATGTAATGTTTTTTTATTATAATGTAATGTTTTTTATTATTTATGTAATGGTTTTTATTTTTAATGAAATTTAAATGTGTTAGTTAAAAAAATTAAAGTGGGTAAAAAGAAAAAAAATTCAAATTTTGAAAACTATCCGTTATTGGGGGGGCAAGGTAATTTTTTTATACAATTGGGCGTTGTGGCGTGGTGGTGTTAAACACAGCCACCACGCCGTCGCCTTTTTTGATCACATTGAATTAGTAGAAAGTAAAAGCGTAAAACAAAAAAGTCCGTGGACATAAATGCCAGAGTAACGCGTTGAAATCCGCACCCCACGGCATTAGATACGAACCCTTTCTAAATGTTTAATCAAGTTTCGTTGCATACCTGCATGAAAATCACAAACTTAATGTTATTTATCGATCTAGCTTAAACCATGTTAGCTAAAACTTATGTGTGTTGATTCACTTTTCAGTTCAACGTTTTGTAAGTTTATATACATAAATAATGAGTATCTACATCTAAATCCTCGTGAAGTCGTGATAGATGATAAATCATATTAACTTCTTACTAAAATAAGTGTTCAAACTTTTTAGAGTTAAACTGGTTTAACTTTGACCATATTATTTTTGGGTGAGAACAACCGTGTTAAATAATAACTGTGAATTAAAATATATGAATGGATTTGAGTTTTAAGTGTATTTTTCACAGTAATAATTTCTAAACATAATAAAAATATTTAAGGTCATAGTTGAACCAGTGAACTTTACAAACATTCAAAATTGAACATTTAGTTTAATACTGTAATGACGTGATATTATCAATGAACCAACTATATCTTGTGATTATGTTATTTTAAAAAGCTAATAATGGAACCACTGAATTCACGCTAGGAAGCAATTAAGAGTTCATGCGTGCCACAATACATATAAAAACGACTTTTGACATGACATCTTAACTACATTTCACTTAATACATAACTTTGTCACACTGGTCTTGTGATTTAGCAACATCACATGAAACAGCTAGAACTATTAGTCTTCTATCCATATGACTACGTGTAATCATTTTAGCTAAGAATCTATCTAGTTTCCCCCCCAAAATGAATTTGTTAAGTATATTATGACCAAACAAATTAAGAGACAGTTAATTTAATAATTTGGTAGAAAAGAAGACACGAAGCTATATTTTATATTACCTGAGAAAATGACATTTCATGCCACAAACCAAATGATGATCGACACGAGGAAGTTGGTGTTCATTCGAAAAGACTTCTTGTTCACGAGACAACCCCACTTTGAATTGCTTTTCATCCTTTCTTTGGAGTTCAAATCATTAAGTTACAACATGGATGCTTCTGATGATTCTGGTGTAGAGACCTAGACAAATTGATTGTTAATTTAAAGGTGTTTTGTTTGTTAAAATGTTTTTGGATCACTGATTTATCACATCTTACAAGAAAGAAAAGGTGAGTATTTGGGAAATAGGGGCTAGAATGTCTTAAATCTGAATGAAAAAATGTTATTTATTTTTTACAATTGTCTGAATGGTTTTTGTTGTCTTCTTCTAAATATACATTAAACCATGTCAATATCTATACTCCTTATAAAAGATATTTAAGATTCTCTTGAAAGTTGAAAATTTGCTATTTTAGAAAATGTTAAAAATTAAATGCATGGAATATTGAAAACACATATAGCATCATCTTTTAAAAACTTATAGCATTAGCTATTAAAAACGTATAGCCTCATTTAAAAGCGAATGTTTTAAAAACGTATATCTATGGTGGTTAATGATTATGATCAATGCTAAGTTTTGTAACCATCGACATTTAATTGTGTGTAAATGCCTTTGGAGTTACAACTCTTATTATCAATGCTATTTATGATGGAGTTACAACTCTTATAATCAATGATTTTTATGATGGAGTTACAAAATAACACATATATATAGGCATACATACACACTTGATTCACATGTATATGCACACATGATCCACATGAAATTCAGATTTGATTAACTTCTATTTGTGCATCTACACACACGATTCACATGAAATCATATATCTCATCAATTTCTCATTATGTATTCACCTCTAATATTGTTTTTATTATGATTTGTAATCACAGGTACAACTTGTTGTAGAAGGTAGATTGTGCATAATAGCTTCATGTCGGTTTCGGTTTTTAATAGTCAAGGAATAGTCCAAGGTAAATCTTGAACTATAACATGTATATTATCTTTGAAAGATTCGAGCAAAAAAAGAATATGTAATCAAACATTCGTATTATTGATTCCATATGTTTTTTAACTGTTTATGCATTTAATTCGTGATGAGTTACCTAACTCCATGCATGCATGCATGGATAAATGTTGAAGCAGTCCTAAGAGTTGAAGCAAAACACACACCACGACTGTCATTTGCCGCCTCCAGGTATGTTCCAATTACACATGTTTCTGTTTTTATGCTTGATTCAATGTATTAACTTTTGACCATTTTTTCAGCGACAATTCTCTCTTTGATGAATAAGGGAACTCGATTGTACGATCTGCTTCAAAAAGCACATATTTCGCAAAAAGCTTAAAGAAATTGGAAATGAGTTTAGAGCTATAATTAAGGGTATAATCATTAAGAGTTGCAACATTGATGCTTGCAATTAACCGTCGCCGGAACAATATTGACACATGCTCTTTGTTTGGCACGTGAATACGAGATATGCCCATGGTGTTATTTTCTTTCTTCCTTTTTTTGTAAATTAGTTATTTTTTTGTATAAATGGTAGTTAATGGTTATGATCAATGCTAAGTTCTGTAACCATCGACATTTAATTGTGTGTAAATGCCTTTATAGTTTCAGTTATAAAAAAATCAAAAGTCTCTTATGATCAATGCAATTTATGATAGAGTTTCAACTCTTATGATTAATGCTAATTATAATGGAGTTACAATGCTATATACATGGGTTAAAATGACAAACTGCCAAATTTTCGAGACCGAGATTGATCCTTATAGAACACGATTCGTGCATCGCACCAACCCCGACTACATTATAAAAAGTTTAGCACCCTTTCTTGAAAATGTAAGAATGTTGAATGTTGAATAATAAATTGGTCATCAATACCATTATAACATTGTAACAGCCCATTTAATTTATCATTGTAACGGCCTCAAATAATTATTAAAAAGTGCAACCACTAAAAATTATTACTATCGATAATGATTATTAAAAATGTGTAACCACATCCACCATATATATCCACCCAAACCATTTCATATCTCCCACACACATGTTATTTTACAACAAAAGATAATCTCTCAATATACCCTTATTTTCACTCCTCAACTCTTACGGGTACTTTCCGCAGATATTCTTTATATTTTTGTTAGAAAAACGCTTATTTTGAATGTTATACAAAATATTTATCACAATATCGCATATCGTTAATTATTTGCCACTAGGAATTACCGGTGCTATGCACGGGTACTCGTCTAGTAATCAATAAGTAGCTTGATATATTTGAAGATGAATATTGGGAAAGAAATTGATATTTAAATTCATAAACACACGGTTTCGATTCACCCTTGTCAACGAACGTGTTACGATTATCATTTCAATTCTTTGATTTCACGAAAACTATCACGATAGCTTAATCCGTCAAACCCGAATACTCAACCCAATTTAATCATAATTTTTTTATTCGGTTTTCGGTTCGGTTCGGTTTTCGGGTTGACCCAAAAAAAGAATTTAACCGAACTAACAACCGAATTAACCGAACAACCTGATAACCGAACCGATCAACACCCCTATTTCCAATATTACAACAATTTTTGGCCCAAAAAAATAGTAGATGCAACCGGTCCAAATGTAAATATAATACTCATATTAAATAGTTGGCCCAAAAACTAACCTAGATATTTTAATATGCTGTAACTTGTAACCCTACTATCCATCACAAAAATAAACGCAGACATACCTTCTTCCTATCCATCTTCTACTACTATTATTTTCTTTCCACAAATCTTTATTTACTTCATTCCCTATCAACACAAGCACCCTAAAAGATATCTTTTTTTTCTCCTTTAATCCAAACACAAACCATAAACAATCTGTTAGGTTGTTTTGATTTCAAAACAGAAACCGTCTTTTTCCCTTTATATTATCTCATTCCCTATCAACAAAAAGCACTCAACAAAAAATTATCACAGGTCGAAGGTGGGAGGCGAATGAGTAAAAGGTGGTAAGACCTGCTCCTCAAGTCTGACCGAGTCAGACAGATGCACATCTTACCGCGTCTGACTCACAAAAATAAACAAACAACTAAAACGTCTGACCGTGTCTGACTGGTTAGACGCCATACATGGTTCAGATGTTTTTGGCAAAAACAAACACAGCCTAACTCTCCGAGTATACTAATTTAATATATAACGCCAACGTCTGTCTAGCAGGGGGACCTTCCCTGAAGAATACTAGTAATCTTTGATATTATGCAAGAACTAGAGAGATAAGTGGGTTGGAAAGTTTCTTAAGAGAGAAAGTAATATGGAATAGATGATAATAATATTATGTGTGTGAAATGAGAAATGAAACAACCAACCACCCTCTCCAAGGCATGGAGAGTGTATATATGCAACATATAAGGCCGGCCATGGGCTTTACTAAGGCTTCCATGGGCCTTGAGCCATATTAGCTTACTAAGCTTATCATATGTTAACCTACGGGCTAAGACTAGTATATATTGGAAGTGACCGATACTTTTCTTGTTTCTAACAATCTCCCCCTAAGGGAGGTCACTCCATTTTACAAAATTTAAACCTAGCATACTATGCTATATCTCTTAGTCTTCAGCTCGTAAACTTGACTTTCTCTTGTGAATATGTTGTAGTAATCTTTGACTTTAGGCTCGAGCTTGTTCCTTTATCTTTACTTGTAAGTGGAGATATGATCTTGAGCACTGTGAGATCATCAACCAAGCATAATCTCGTTTTGTCATCTTGTGACTTTGTCATCTTGTGATCTTGTGACTTCTGGACCGACATGCTCATACCATTCTTGATTTGTTGACTTGGAAAGCTTTAATGTTGCATCTTTCTTGAAATTCTTTAACTTTAACACTTCGTCACTTCGAGAAAGACGTTCGGTATCAGAGTGACGGAAACTTCTTTGAAATTCTTTGACTTTAATACTTCGTCACTTCAAGAAAGACGTACGGTATCAGAGTAGCGGAAGTCTTGAAACATGTACTTGAGCTTTCATGATGTCTTTATGTTTTGTCGGTCGGGTATGAGCATGTGGTTATGAATCTTGTGAGCCAGCTGGAATCAGGTACCTTCACCACCATCTTTAAGTATCCTGCATTAAAACAGTTAGCAATAAAGAGGGGGGACGAATATGGCTTTGTCATTCGCCCGTGTTTGGTTGGAGTAACCTTCGAATCCGTGAGGATCGACCTGTGATCAGGTAGATTCAATTTAAGAAGAATCTCCTTGACAGGATTTCCAGCTGAAGTATAGAATCTTTCTAACACATTTGCATTAGATTCATCAAACTCAGCATGTTCTCATTATCGGAACGTCTTAAAGCAGAGACGAAAAACAAAGCCAAAACGACAAAACTGGACTCGGAATGGAAAAGACTGTGAAAGACAAAGCCAAATCAAAGCCGGAAAGTCAATCAAGTCAAAAAGTCAACAGAAAAGTCAACTGGTCAAAGTCCAAGTCAACCCCGAAGCCAAAAAGTCAACAAACCAAGAAATATAAGTTTAAGGGTTGAAATTGCCAAACCCTTAAACTTGTATTTATAAGTGAAAAGAGGAAAAGAGAAGACAAGGGCTGATTTTGCAATTTGCTCAAAGTAACAAGTAGGGGGGCAAAACTGCCAACCCCCCTAACTTGTACACCACAAGGACTAGTGGTGAAAAGAGTTAAATAACTCTTGGGGACTTGTTTTGCCAAGTCCCCAAAAGTTATTTAACCACAGGGACGACGGGTGTAATAAAACAATAAACCATTAGGGACCATTTTTGCCAAATGGTGAAACCTTCACTCTGTTATACACCCCCAACTTCTTTTCCCGCGTCTTTTTCCCTCCCAAACAACTCACGGGTTGTTTAACCCGTTTTTACCCCATGAACCTTCACCACCTCCATGGATAATCAATTTCCCCCTCCTCCACCACCTTTCCCAGCAACAAATGTGCCAACTTGGCAATCCCACACCCCCCAAGACCTATTTCGACGGCTAGGATGGATTTTGAAGATTGAAGGGCCAAGATTAAAGGTTTAAACCTCTCACAAAACAAACACACCTGTGTTTGTGTGTCTACAAACAAGCACAACAAGAAGAAAGAGAAAGAGAAGACCTAGCTTTAGTTTTGGCTATAAAAGCCTTGTAAGCCCATTGTGGCAAATATTCCAGTTTTAAGCAAGTTTTAATTCAGTTTTTAAGTCGTTTTTATTGTAGTTTAAAGTATTTCTAAGTTAATTTCCCTTATGCAATTGTAATTCTCAGTTTTAATGAAAAATTAAGCTCTTTTTACTCAATAAGCTCTCAATAAGCTCATTAGAGCTTATTCTTTCTAATAAGCTCTAATTCAGCTTAAAATTTGTTATAAGCTCTTTCATATTGTTTTAATTTGAATTCAGCTCATAAATGTCCATTTGAGTGCATTTTGGAAGCTATTTGAAGTAATAAGCTCCCAAGAGCTTATTGAGCTTTTAAGCTCAGGGAATAGAGGCAAGGGCCATTAGGGCAGGTTTTTTTTAGGCCACTCACTCAGAAAGAGTGGCCTTGGTTCTGAGACAACAAAATCCAAGGTTTCAATTCTTAATTTCCATTTAGCTTATATTTTTAGCTTTAGACACTAGCTTATTTGCTTTTATTCTTTTCAAACATGTTTGTTTAGGTTTAATATCTAGCTGTTTTTAGTTTTCATTAGGTTAAATTTATTTAATCTTAGTCTATAACTTAAAACTGTCATAATAGTGTAATAAGCTAGCTGAGAAACTAGCTTATTTTTCTTAATAAGCTAGGCTTTTTAGTTTTAAAATAGTTTAAATAGGTCAAAATAAGTAGGAGTAGATAAAAGGTTTTTTAAGTTTTAGTTTAAAAATGTATTTTAATCCCTCTTTGGTTTGACAGTTTTTAAGTAAAGGGGTGTTTGGCATAAGCCTTAAAAATGGGTCAAATTGGTTTTGGCATGGGTTATGGTTACTTGGTCAATTTAAGCACAAGTTTTAAGTCACTTTTAAGCTGTTTTTAAAACATTTTTAGTTGGAAAATTGTTTTCCAAGGTTTTCTAAAACCTCTTTTGAAACTGTGAAGTTTTTAAGAATCCCACAAGTGCTTATTTGATTAAGCACTTGTGGTTTGAGTTTAAGCATTCAAAAAGGTGTGTTTTGTGTGTCTAAAAAGGGCTGTCAAGAGCCTTTGTTCCTTTGACTTTATAAGTCAAAACCACCAAGCCTTTTTCTGTCACAGTTTCTAACAACCCAAAGTACCTTTTTCACCACTAAAAATAAGCAAGTAAAAAGGGTTTTTAAAAGTCCAAAATTTGTGCACAAGTTCATTAGATAGAGTATTCAATCTGTTTGTAGTTTTCTTTTTAATTTGAGCTTATTTGACAGCTCAAAATAAGCTGTCAAATAAGCCACTCAAGGTTAGCTTAAATCTCCCCTGGTGCAAAGGGGAGATTTTAAGCCCCTTGTTCTTTGGTTCTTTGTGCACTTAAGCCAAACTTTTTGGCTTATTTTAAGAGTCTATCACCTCTTAAATAAGCCCTCAAGGTTTCAGCTTTTGAAAAGCCTATTTGCTGGCTTATTATTAAGCCCAAACTCAACCCTTGACTGTTTTTAGCTTAGGATTAGTATAGGATTGCTTATTTTTCATGTTGGCTTTTACAGCTTATTTAGTGTAGCTTTTCCTGTCCTTTTTAGCTTATTTAAGTTAATATAGATCCCTTAGCTTATGTGTGGTTGAGCATATTCCCTTCCCCCCCTATTTGTTGCTTTATATGAGCTTTTTAAGCCCATATTTACACCAACAGTACTAACCTCCAAGTTAGTACTTTAGGGTGGTTCTAAGCACACTTTGGCTTATTGAGCTTATCCCATAAGCTCAAAAACTGTTTCCAAGAAGCTTTTCAGTTTAGAGTATTAATAGTTATAGTTGCTTATTCTCTTTTTCTAGTTTATTTTGCCTGTTCTTATTAAGCATTTTTGTCCCTTTTATAGCTTGTTTTAAGCATTCAGTCATTAAGCTTTGTCTCCGCTAATTTAGTTATAAGCATTTCCCTTTTTAGCTTATTTAGGTTAAGTTTACCCTTTTAGCTTATCTAGTTTATTGCTTAGCTTAATTCGACCCTAAGTCCAAAAAAGACTTAGCATTTTTGCCTTTAAGTCCATATAAGCCATTTCTGTCAAGTTCAAGCTTATTTTTAAGCTTATTTAGTGGTTTTCAGCAAAAGCTCTAGTTGACGATAGTTGTAATGCACCACGAGCTTAACAACTTTGCTTCTTTGAGATTTCAAAAAAATAAAAATAGAAAGGAATACACTTGGTCCCGGTGAGCCAAGAGACTCAAGCCCGGGGAACAATCGATACATCCCCTTTAACTCACCCACACTTAACACTTGCGCCATTGGGTCGTTTTTTCGTTAAAGACATCAAGGGCAAATATATTTTAAGGGGGTTGTTGCCCAAATAGGCTAATTAAGCTGTTTAGCTTATTTCTGGAGCTTCTTTGTTAAGAGCTGTGTTGTGTTTGTTATTTTTCAATAGGATATTGTTAAGTGTAAAGTATTTTAGAAAAAGTTTTATCAGAATTTTTCGTAATCAATTACCATTTTTTTAATAATATAATTAGTTAAAAGTTTGTTTAATTCATAAAAAATACAAAAAAAATCACAAAAAATAATTTTTGCTTATTTATGTTAGAAATATTTTCTTTAACCATCTAGTTTGTAGGAAAAATAATAAAATTATTTCTGTAGGGTCGTTTTTACAACTTTTTGCTTTTTAAAGAACGGTCCGGGTACGGGATTTTGTTTTGACTCGTTTTTGGGTCAAACGAACTCCGTTTTCGGTCTAGTCTTTTTATCATTCTTCCGTTATTATGGTCCATAGAGTAGTTTAGAAAGCAAAAATTTCTTCGTAGGCTTAATTTTTAAGATTTAGTTTTTCCCCCTTTTTGTTCGGGATTCGGGCTTCGTTTTCCTAGTTTAATTTCTAATTTTCTAGTTTTCTTTAGACGTTTTAGTTCGTTATTGTTTAATTGACTTTTTCAACTTCCCAAACTCATTCTTCCTCAAACTCAAATCCTTCGATCGTATCGATTTACCATTATCAAAGCCTCGTGGGTATTTACGACCCGGAACATTCTATAACTGACTTCTCGTTATCATTGATTCTGCTTTTAGACTATTCTTACTATATATTTGATATTTTATTATATTATATATATTTTAAGGTATAGTTTGAACGGATCAGTATTAATCACAAAAAGGCAATAAAATATGTGTTTTGTGTTTTGAAACTCGCTTTATACAGCCTAATACAATAGTTAAAACTATAATGAATGGCGTTAATCGCAAAAACTGATAAAATCTGTGTTTTGTCTTTTAAAGTCCACTTTATACAACCACAAACCAACCCACAAAAAGAGAAGACAATTTATCTTTTTAACTATTAATTTGTTTTCAACACTTAAACAAACATAAACAGACTCCCAGAAATCCAATCGCCACATCATAATCAATCTCAAATTAAAAGCATAAACGTCATTAAGTGATAAATCATGTAAAATATGTGTTTTGTATTTTCAAGCCCACCTTATACAGCAAAAAGAGTTCCAAAAACTACAATGAATATCATCAATCACAAAAGCTAAAA
This sequence comes from Tanacetum coccineum, assembly GCA_026074375.1. Lineage (NCBI taxonomy): Eukaryota > Viridiplantae > Streptophyta > Magnoliopsida > Asterales > Asteraceae > Tanacetum > Tanacetum coccineum. Next base: position 14,547 of record BQNB010013286.1, on the reverse strand, counting down.
GCTACAATTAATGGCATTAATCGCAAAAGGCAATAAAAGACACTTTATATAGCCAGAACAATCGTTAAAACTACAATGAATAATATTAATCGCAAAAGTTGATAAAATTAGTGTTTTGTCGTTTGAAGCCACTTAATATAGCCACAAATCAACCCACAAAAAGAAAAGTCAGTTTATCTTTTTAACTAACAATTAGTTTGCAACCCTTAGCAAATCAAAAAGATCAACCAACATCACTTATGAAAAGGCATCATCATAACTTAACCAACAAAAATAACTTTCATCACCCAACAAACAAAAAGCTATAAAACATCTTATACACATCATAAAAACACTTACAACCACACATTAGGGTTTTTTAACGCCATCAAAAATTAAACACAACAACCGACCACACAAAGCAAAAAAAAGCATGCATGAACTAATATAAAAGTCCAGAATATATCAAAAACTGTAAACAAATTAAAAAAAACATACCTAAAAACTGTAATGAAACTTCTATCTAGCTCTCAAAACAAACAAAACCACTAAACAATCACCAACACACCGAATCTAACCAACATCATCGTATGTATATTCAGAGTTGAACCCACATATATGTTGACGGAAACACGCATGCATAAATCACTTTCTACATGTTGGAACCTAGTTTGTAACGAAGAAATCAGTTAGAGAGAACAAACAAAGGAGAAAGAAAAATAAAAATACAAGGTTAAAAGGCAATACATGCAGTCTAACACCATAAACAACTGACACCGTTCCCATCATCTAGACACATATATTTTGAAGAGGACACGTATGCTCCCACCTAGTTTGTATCAAAGAAAATGTTTGTAATAATGAAAGGCCCAAAAAATAGATAGCCCAATAAAACCAAACAACCCACTAAACCCAAATAACCAGCATTAACTGCAAAACGACCTCAATTAAATCCAAAACGATATCGTTCACATGCATAATATATAATAGGTTAATGTATTTATACGAACAACGTAACCCGATTTATTTAGTAATCTCATACATGACATTGAGTAATTAATTTTATTTTTTATTAGAGTAAATTACACCATTGCCCCTCAGATGTTACAAATTCACGCATTTGGTCATTTTAACTCTTCTGTCTCACATTTAGTCTCTTCTGTCTCACATTTAGTCCCCAAAGTTTTTTTGGTAACAGATGTTTGTTCTCCCCGTTATCCTTTACATGTACATAACACAAGATGGGTCTATTAGTAATTTGTTATTTTTCCTTATAATATGTTGGTCCCTGAACTTTTAATGCTTGAATTTAAAAAAAAACCTAGTCCAAACACCCCTTTTCTTCAACCTCATCCACCACCACCACCACCACCATCAACCACTATCACCTGACCCCCCCACCACCACTGACCACTCGACCACCACCACTCACTGCACCCACTACCATCGACCGCCACTAAAAATGATTTTATTAATGGCCTAACTAGCTAGTCTATTAGATCAAAATATTGATAAAGTTTGTACGAGGGAAATGTATGTAGAAATCCAAACTTCATACGAAGTCTAGAATTGAAATTATGATGAGACAAAACAATTAACGATAAATAAAAGAGGTCCAAACATCATGTCTTTATACATGGTTTAAAACTACTTTTGATGAGACAAAACCATCAAATTGTATTAAAACGAAAGATCATGGTTAGATGGAACGTATGTAGGGGCGGACTTGGCTTATAGCACGGGTATGCATGTGCATACCCTCCGATTCGACGGGCTAGTGTAATTTTTTTTAAGAAATATACATAGAATGCATACCTTTCAAAAATACCGAACTTGAGTGCATACCCTATTTTGAAATCCTAGGTCCGCCACTGAACGTATGTACCATTAAATACATGTTATATATTATTTAAGTCATTGTATATGTCCATTTATAGTAATTTCCCGATGCGTGAAAAATTATACTCAAACGGATTTCATTAATAAAACAATTACGCAATTGAAAGTTTTGTTCATAGTGATGTCTTTGTGCTTTAAGAGTCTACGGTACATGAGTCAACAAGATATGAAATAAGTCAAATTACACATATTCAATCGCAAACCATCATAAGTATAAGGCATATAAGTGAAAGTGACGTAAAAACCTAACATATGAACAACATCAATCTTTCATTATTTAAAGGAAATGAACTACACATATTTTCTAATGACAGTTTCTTAACGACTAATATCCTTTAATTCAAACAGTCATATGTTATGGTGGGTGACGGTGGTGGGTGGTAGTGGTCATGGTAGTCGGTGGTGGGGGGTGGTGGTAGTGGCGGTGGTGGTGGGTGGTCATAGTGGTGATGGTTGGTAGTGGTCATGGTAGTCGGTGGTGGTTGGTTGCTGGTGGTGGTGGTCGGTTGGTGGTGGTGGTAGTGGACAAGAAACAACTATTTTGATTTTTTTTGAGAATTGAAAAGTGTAGGGACCAACGATGTTAATAGGTATGTAGACAAGAAAGACCGAAAATACGAATGAGCGCTTGCAATCTAACGAGAGCACAAACTAACGTTAAAAGTTTGGACTAAATTTGCGAAAAAATGACCCACAGTGAATTAAAATCAATACATCAAGGACTAAATGTTAGAGAGAACACTAAAATGACCAAATGCGCGAATTTGGAACACCCGAGAGACCAACGGTGTAATTTACTCATTTTTTAAATGCCATATGGCCAAGCTTGTAATTTTTACCATTAAGCCGTCATCACTTCTTACCTATTTTTTCACCGTCATTAACAACCCATCATAATCAACCTTTCACTATCCTCGTCAACCACCATCACATCATCAATTGTCATCATCATAATAAACCTACCATTCTCGTTACAACCTTTCACTATCCTCGTCAACCACCATCACATCATCAATTGTCATCATCATAATAAACCCACCATTCTCGTTACATGTCCCCATAATCATTAACTCACCCATGGTCATGATGTATCTAGATACTTCGAGTGAAGATGACCGTTCAAGTTAAAATAATATATTAATTCAGAATAAAATGTGAAATCACATTCGGATATTCCACTTAGGAAAAAAAGTCAAAATTAAACATAAATATATCTCACCCGTACAACCGGTTACATGTCGTCATATTGCTCATAATAAAATATAATTTGAAAGTTGATTATTTATTTTGTTAATATAAACGTAAATGGTTCGGCTCAAGACAATTTAAAAGTACCTAGTTATTTATGGCTTTTACCAAAAATTAAAAAATGAAAAATGAAAAGAAAGATTTAAACTTTTTGTATTTTATTGCACTATAGAGAAGAAAACACTAATTTTAAACTTGGGGACGTTTCTTTGTAATGTTAGGTAAATTAGTGGACGATTTACGTAAATTTATTTTATGTGAATAAAAACCTGTAATGTTTTTCGTATCTCTAGGGAAGATGCATGGCTGTTTTCTAAGTAATGCATATAATGAGGATTTTTTCAACCACGCTCCGTTGCGAGGCTCGATATTTTACGTAATTTTTTATTACACAAATATTCCTTAGATTTAACTCAGAGATCATTTATCAAATTGGTAGGTAACTATAGAGACTATTATGTAATTTTTCATCACACAAATAGTCCCCAGATTAAACATATGGATTTCGTCCATGATAGCAAGTGTTCTCCACACAACGAGTCCTTATATTTAATCTATGGATTGTTTCCTTAATCACAAGTAATAAGAGAAATGTTTTTTTGTTGTAAATTTAGGGTGCGTTTGGTTTGTATGTGGATTTGGACTAGGATTTGGATTTGGATTTGAATTTGGATTAGGATTTGGGTTAGGATTTAGATTTGAGTTTGATTTGGAGTGATAAATTATATAATATTTTATTGTAATAAGATTTAAAATTTATATATATTATTCAAAAAGAAAAATATTAAAGATACATAAAAAATTTAAGTCCACTGATTTTAGATAAAGACAAAGACAATTAATTCAAAAGTGACATTTTTCTTCAAAACCATACTAGTATGCCGGGAATTGTAGATAGTGAATTTTAGGGACTAACTCCTAAAACCCGGACCCACTAATATACACCAAACAACCATTTTCTACCATCATTCCTAATGATTATCCCTACACCCCCCAACCAAACACACCCTTAGAGACTTTTTTGCAACACACGTAATTAGGAGAAGTTTATGTAACTTTTTGTTGCACAAATAGTCATTATATTTAACTCAAAGATTGTTTCTTTAATCAATAGTAAAAAGTAAGGGCCTTTTTTGCAAATTTTCAAAGACTTTGTTTTTATTCGTAAGTAAATTACACAAACCATTTTTTCCATTTTTGTTTTAACGTTTACTATTTGGTGAATAGTAAACATTTGACAAATTTAAGTGATGCATTGACTTACATGTTAAATAACGAGGACTTTCTCACCCGCGCTTTGTTGAGAGACGTGTGGTTTTACATGAACTCTTGTTATTACATAAGCATTTCTTAAATTTAACCCAATGATTGTTTCTGAAATCGGTAGGTAACATAGAGACTATTTATGTAATTTTTCGTCACACAAACAGTCCCCATATTATGTAATTGCAAGTAATGAGAAGGAATGTTTTTTTTCCTTTCAAATTTAGGGACATTTTTGTAATACACGTAAACTGGAGGGACGTTTATGTAACTTTTATTACACAAATAATTCCTAGATTTAACTCGTGGACGGAGTATTTATGTAATGGAGAGTAAACAATAGTGACGTCGACCCTTTTGCAGTTTTTCTCGGAGTATATTTGTAATCATAAGTAAATCACAGGCGATTTTTTCCATTTTTGTTAAATGTTTACTACTTGGTGTTTTTGAAGTAGAACCATTTCAATTAACTATACGAAGGAAATAATATTTTTAAATGTCAACCAAATTAGGAGTAGAAATGAGATAAACTGAGTAAATTAATACAGTACACAGCAGGAAAACAAAATTGATTCTCATCTTGTCATTATGCAAATTACTATGATAATTAATATTTTGAACGAACTACAAGAAATAAAATATGAGAATTTTAGTAGATTTATTAGAATACACATTAACAACTTACGGTACGGCCTAAGCACAACTTACATCTAGAGAATCAGATAGATATGGTTTTGGATATGATTCTACCAAGATCGATCTAAAGCTGGCGTATCATTGCTGTATATCATGAGTCATGAGATACTATGTCAATAAATATATACTGGATCATATTAGTTAGCTGAAAGTTAAACGGTAATGCAGTGAAGCACAAACTGTGCTGAATCACTATTATAGATTTTTACTTTATCCTTGCAAACCACTTTAATCCTGAAAGATGATTTATCGTTTTAGTAAGAACCTAAGGACATCGCCGACAATATCTACAAGTGATCATATGTTGGTAACAAAGTTCTCTGTTTTTTTCCGTGTAGAATCTAATGCTCTAAACACATGCACCATTTCGAAGAGATATGAATAGACATACATATATAAAAGATGCAAAGTTATTAATTTAGGGCATATCCTTAATCACTAGCATATACTTACTAAAATTCCAAGGTGATTGCTCTTTGATAGCTCGTGTATAAGCTAAGAACATTTTAGAGTATTAATAAAGAAGCATATTCCCGGTATGAATCATTAAATTCTTCGAGGAAATAGAAATCAGCGGTTCCTAATCGATTTCCATGAAAGAAAGTATGGGTTCAACTCCTTATCCTTATTAAATTCCTTCTAAAGAAGAAATCAATTATCTTCAGCTAGGATTGCATATTCTCCAACAGAAGCTTTGTCATTTATCCAAATACTATTTTAGCATATGCTTCTAAGTGAGCTTAGTGGAATTACTATGTAAGATTGTGATATCTGTCGATCCGTTAAAGTGTTTCTGCTAGCTTGTCGGCATAGCTTTCCTCATTCAAGAAGATAATAACATTTCAATAAAAAGAATATAAGTAGATTGAAAGGGAAACTTATTGGAGTATGTGGCTTGGGCCTTGGCGGATATAGGACAACTTGAATTAGACAATCATGAAAAGATTAGAATGTTTATGAGGCCCTTCTAGACTAAAACTACTTCAGTAAGGATTAATGTTCTGTGTTCTTACTATATGATAGGAATCGAAAAAAAAGAAACTTCCATTAACTAAGTTAACAAACCAAATTAATAGATCTCGCACATGTACGTAAAATATTAAAGAAGTATGGGCAGTGATCAACATAACATGACTATTTTGCTCAATGTTTTAAAACCTGAGTTGACCTGGCCGGTTGAACCGTAAACCGGTCAGGTGACCGGATGCCGGTTTTGACCGAAAAACCCGGTTAAACCGGTTGAACCGTGACCCGGTGTCTCGACCGGATCAATTAAAAAACTGGTTTTTAAAACATTGATTTCGCTTGTCTTCGTACCATGTGTTGCCGTGTTGGAGGAATGTGATTCCCACACAATGTGGATTTTAAAGATAGCAATGGTCAAGTGGGTAGCATGATGAACTCATCAAGAGACGCAACGTATTGATTTGCCCACATGTTCTTCAAAACACTTTTCAAATTATAGCGGTTCTAAAATGTCCTTTGAAGAATCTAAACCTTGTAAGTATGCATGTATCCACAAATTTTAAGGGATAAATGCAAAATGGGCATATACTCGCTATAATTCCATGGTTGTGTGGTTCAATGGCTTCATGACCTAATTTAAGAACATTAATGGAGTCCTAATACCAGGTATATGCCCGGGAGGAATCGTTAAATTCACAGGGAGAATAGAAACGACGTGTGCTCCTAATCCATTTCATAAAAGAGAGAAGCATAATTGCATTTAACGGCATAGTTGTTTATTGCTTGCGGCATCCTCCTTTGCATGTCGATTTTTTTTTACGTCATGGCTTGCTTTGCCTTTAGAAGGACAATGAAAACAAATAGAGGAAACAAATATAGTTGATTCATGGCAACTCAATATTTTTTTTTTCGATTTGACGGCTAGGGTTTAGGGTTTATGCATTGAATACTAAAAATGAAATCCTAATTAAAAACAATAAAGCTAAATAGCGGAATCCATCGGTCATGGCGATTGTAGCCGATGACCGGAGGATAACAAATTTTGTTGGTGGATCTTACCTAGAGCTCGGATACCATGTAAAATAACAAAGATATATATTATTGATTGTGTTTTTATGATTACATAATGAAGACTCTGTCTATGTTTTATACTAATTCTAGCTTAATAATGTAAGTTGATGCAAACTCTAAAACATAAGGGGATCCCTAAAACCCACAATTAGGTTTGGGCCGAATAAGTCAACCGTCAACGGTCAACAGTCAACGGTCAAACTAACATAACTTAGCTATCTAATAGCACATGTACGTAAAATATTAAAGAAGTATGGGCAGTGATCAACATAACATGACTGTTTTGCTCAATGTTTTAAAACCTGAGTTGACCTGGCCGGTTGAACCGTAAACCGGTCAGGTGACCGGATGCCGGTTTTGACCGAAAAACCCGGTTAAACCGGTTGAACCGTGACCCGGTGTCTCGACCGGATCAATTAAAAAACTGGTTTTTAAAACATTGATTTCGCTTGTCTTCGTACCATGTGTTGCCGTGTTGGAGGAATGTGATTCCCACACAATGTGGATTTTAAAGATAGCAATGGTCAAGTGGGTAGCATGATGAACTTAGCGAAAAGAATAGTGAATTAAAACCATATATAGGGTGTGTTTGGATGGAGGCTTGTAGGGGCTTATTGAGGCTTGGGCTTTTAAAATAAGCCGGCTTATAAAATAAGCCTCGTTTGTCACGCGGGCTTATGAAGTTATAAGCCTCTATAAGCCCCAGCCCCATAAAAGGGGCTAAATTTTTTAGCCCGGGGCTTATGAACCAAAAATTACTTATATACCCCTAAAAATATCTAATATATACCAAAAATTTATTTAATTATGTCCTTTTTAGTAATTTTACAATAATAAGCCCCAGCCCCAGCCCATTTACCAAACAAGTTTTAAAAAATACAAATTTTAATTTCGACTTATAATATAAGCCCCAGCCCCAGCCTCAACACAAGCCCCAGCCCCAGCTCATTTTACCAAACATACCCATATTGTCACAACTCATCAAGAGACGCAACGTATTGATTTGCCCACATGTTCTTCAAAACACTTTTCAAATTATAGCGGTTCTAAAATGTCCTTTGAAGAATCTAAACCTTGTAAGTATGCATGTATCCACAAATTTTAAGGGATAAATGCAAAATGGGCATATACTCGCTATAATTCCATGGTTGTGTGGTTCAATGGCTTCATGACCTAATTTAAGAACATTAATGGAGTCCTAATACCAGGTATATGCCCGGGAGGAATCGTTAAATTCACAGGGAGAATAGAAACGACGTGTGCTCCTAATCCATTTCATAAAAGAGAAAGCATGGACTTGTCTTCGACTAGGAAATGTGATACGCTCTATAGATGAATATATTATTATCCCGGACATACTTTTATGCTTCAGAACCTCATGCTATTCGTCATTAGACCATGATATTTTCCAGCTTCATGGAAGCCAATGTAAAATCATGATATCACATTGTTAAGGCATTTGTACCTCATCGACAGAGCTATTCTTATTTCAAGCAGTACTACGAGGATAGTGGCCGGGGCATTTCAGTTCCACCTGTATTTATTTTGTCCTAAATCGACGAATTAATATATGCCCTCATTCACCAAAGAAAAAGAGCCTTATAGTCTAGCGAATATTAGATAGGATATAAACTCTTTTAGTTTCACCTAGCGATGGGGTAAATAAATTATGCAACGCTAGATACATGTAAAAGTAAACAGACCCAAACTGTGTTGCATCTCATTTATGCATTTATCAAGGATTGGGTTCCTAATTGTTTTTTTACAACCAATAAGCCTTTGGCCTAGCATAATACCAAAGTGTATTATAGGTGCCAGTTAACCAAGTGAAACAAGTCTTACATGGGACAAGGCGTGTAGAGCGGGTGTACGAATTTGTTGATAAATTAACAGAGCTAATATTAAGTCACTATAAGTCAAAACGATGCAGCTAATCTATGGACGGCACACGAGATCAGATGGTTGTCCCGACGCATATGAAAAGTTTAAAGTTGGCTGTAACATCTGAAGTTCTGAGCATGTGTTTTTAGGGACCTTAAACCCCTTTTTGTTCCCATGTGCCTAGAGGAGCATATAATAATACCCAAATCATCAGAATCATATAATCTTTTAGGGAAAAAATCGCATCTGATCGTTCCAGATCGAGTTAATGACATTCAGGCCCTCTAATCTCTTTTGTTAAAAATAAGGTTCCGTCTTCTTATTCTATCACGTTGGGGGGTTGTATCTCTTAGTCAAGTTCATGCAGGCCTTGGTTTCCATTTGGTTTACAAAGAAATGAATTTCATAGTGCACAAGATGTTGCAATTAATTCTCTCGCGAGGTGCTCCAACTATTGGGTGATCTATACATTATGGAATTGGAAGATTATGATTTAATCTTTGTTGACTTTGTCTTGGTTGACGTGATCAATCTTGTTTCACTAGCTAGTCAGTCAGGAGTAATCTTATTTCTAGTTTTCCTTCCTTTCGAGACTCGACGCTTTTCTCTCTATAAATAATTCTCTAACGGAAATTCGGATACCATTAATTGTTTGGCTTTTGAGGGCATAGATCCAAAACGAACTTGTTCATGTGCCAGCGTTTCTCTTTTCCATTTTTAAATCACATAATGCATCCTTGCATAATACATATGAATAAGTTCGTTATGAATTGGATACATGCATCAGTAGAGAAAGTTAAAATTCTGACTTGACTACATTAGCCATTTTTTTCATCTATTTTGCAGAATATGTACTAACAGACATGCACATGCATATTGATATCAGAAAACCATTGACAAAAGATAAGTAAAGAAAAGAAGTGCATTGTGGTTTATGCATTATGAAACATTGCAATCCTACTCACACCCATGATTTCATCCAGTGAGGATTACCCTATTTTTATTAGCCTAGAGAAAAGATTTTGTGGGTAACCTTTCTTTCCCAATTTCAGATTCTGTCATTTAAAAGGGGATCAAGTATAGTACGAGGCTTAAAGTTTGATGCTTTCAAGAAACATAAGTTTCAAGCTTCTACGATGCAAAATGTCCCTTGATCAACTTTCCTTCTATATAACACATTCATAATGAATTTAATATTAATCATATATAACATTTTTCTATCTAATTTTATGCTATTCGTGAATTTGTCCTTGCTTTTATTTTTTCTGCTTGTAGATGATAGGAATTTAAATAACATAGGGATGTTAAACATGTAATCTTTTCAATCATGTTGTTATAGCTATAAATTATCAGGATGAACATGTGAAATGATCTTCTTTTGATTAGAGACTATTGGTTACAGGTTACGTACTCTTTAAGCATCGTATAATTAAGCTTTAAATGTCACGCCGTTAATATAATTTCAACCACACGAACAAGTGTAACTTAAATCGTATTCTCCTAGTATTTACAAATAGTAATTATTAGAGAACATGATAATATGCTCTTGAATGTGTATGCTAGTGCCAAAAAGAATAGACTTACTGAGAGTGTGAGCATGTTCACGGGATTCGAAGATGGAGAACCTTTTCTTATCGGATCTTTGGATTTCCATCATGAATAAGTTTAGTTTGATATGAAATAAAAGAAGTGCTAGATCCACACCCATTTTACACATACAAATTCCACACCTATATGTGTCAATTAAATATAGGTAGTGAAAAAAAGAATTTTTTTTTTGATAGAATGTGATTGGTCCAAATTACATGCCACATGTGCATGTGAAAGTTTTTATGTGAGTTGGGAGTGGATCTAGCATTGCTCATGAAATAAAGCTAAGACACAAATCACGGCTACGATTCTGATTTTTTTTGGTAGTGCTAGATATAGTGGTGATCAGCAACTTTTTCTTACTTGAATATTTCAATTAATTTTAAACAAACTCATGCTTTTGTAATAAAATAAATGGGAAATAAGAAACTTACTCAAATTATTAGCTCCGGAAGGATAGGGTATCATTGTTGTTAACTCATTTAGCAAATGATCGAAATACACGGTTTCATTAAGATACCAACTTTTTTGTAAACTTGCGATTTTATTTTTTCAAAACTTTCTTCGTAAAGTTGTTCATAGTTTGGATATAATAAAAGGCACTAGATGGAATATTAAAAAAAAAACTAGGTAGCTTGCTAAACTAGAATTAATACACACCGACAACAACGTCCTAAATACCGTGATCTTCAACAACAACAAAAAAGAAGAAAAGTTATAAAAAAATTGATGAAAAGTGAGATCTAACTAATAAAATTGTGATGTTCATTATAAAAGTATCCAAGTTCACCATATAAAAAATTTGTTCATTAAAGAAAACTGATGAACAACATAATTAAAGTGATGAACACCGTAATGTTCATCATAGTAGAATCAAAGTTCAAAATATAAAAGCTTTATTCATCAAAAGAACATCTTCAGGTCACGCAACCAACGAACAATCATGTTCAACCCATGGTAGCTTTGAAAGCATTGAAACTATGATGAATGTTTTAGGATTACTAGTATGTACTTGTAATGTTTGCATGCTCGGATGATAACAAATACGTGTTATTGATAACTTTTTAGGACCATTTATTATTGTTGTTTACAGCTTAAATGTTCGCATGCTATGTGGTTTGGGTTTTGGCAGACAAAAAATGGGTTATGTCCATTTTTCAGGCATTCACGAATCGACGAATCTGGGTCTGGTGGATCCGTTTTTGAGTTTGGTGGATCAGTGAGTACCCAGGCACCAAAATTCAAGATTTTGTGATTTTTAACTTTTAGCTCTTTATCTATTATTCATGCTACTTGATCCTAAACCTAATTTTAAACCTTAGGATAAAACATAACACTTATATAATCCAAGAACCACCATGTAAAACACTACACCACTTTCACCTTATAATCATCATCCTCAACCTCATTTTGATCACACTTTTCATCCCATATCACCCACTACATCATTAGATCACCACCATTACTAGTTCTTTGGTAATGATATTTTTGAACGCTTTAGTGCTATCAACTTTGATTGTCTCTTAAATCTAAACGGACAAATTTGTCCACAATTTGTTATTGAATTCTACCATATATTCTGACTCATACGGAATGTTGAGGACTTATCTCTATCCATTCGTTTCACCATTGGAAATCAAAAATTCATGATGAAACTAGAGCGATTTGGACAAATTCTAAAAATTCCGTCTAAAGAAACTTGTATTTACTCAAATGAAAGTAAAATCTCTTAAACCAACAACGTGAAAATCACACTCCCTACAAAACCTACATTGCACATTTCATCAAAATCAAAAATGACATTTCCATGCCAAGAAAAAAAATGAAATCCATCTCGATCCAAGCATAATCTACCATGACGAGCTTCTTCTCAATATCAAAGATTGGGAACTCATTCTCAAAGAGAATGTCATCTGTGTTGATATGCACACAGATCCTATAGATGCATGCATCGCTATCATGCTCTATAATCTAGAAACATGCCAAAAAATCAACCTTGCATACATCATTGCTCACAAGATTGAAGATATCAAAGAGCGTGAAGATTGCCCGTTACCATACAGCTTGCTTCTAACAGGTCTTCGATATGTCCTTGCTAAGTATCCAAAACTCTTCCATCCTCATTTCATCCTACACTTCCGAGTGATGGACTCTATCAACGGTCAAAGGGAAAAAGTTAAAGACAAATGAAAAAGACCAAAATCTCGCTCACCATCTCTTCCCTCATCGGCTGAAAGCAAGAATCAATCCTCTCCTTTGTTACCCCATAATCTTTTTCCAAGAACTTCAACATCTTCAGGGTCACGTAACCAATGAACAATCATGTTCAACCCATGGTAGCTTTGAAAACATAGAAACTATAATGAATGTTTTAGGATTACTAATTACTTATAACGTTTGCATGCTCGGATGATAACTACTATGTGTTATTGATTACTTTGTAGGACCATTTACAATTTTTGTTTAAGGCTTATATCTTTGCATGCTATGTGGTTTCGGTATTGGCAGACAAAAATGGGTTATGTCCATTTTTTATGTATTCACGGATCGACATATCTGGGTTTGGTGGATCCATTTTTGAGTTTGATGGATCCGTGAGTACCCAGGCGCCAAAATTCATAGTTTTGTGATTTTTACTTTTACCACTTTATCTATTATTCATGCTACTTGATCCTAAACATGATTTTAAACCTTAGGATAAAACATAACACTCATATAATCCAAGAACCACCATGCAAAACACTACACCATGTTCACCTTATAATCACAATCCTCAACCTCATTTTTATTACATTTTTCGTCCAATATCACCAACTACATCACTAGATCACTACCATGACTAGTTCATCAAACACCAATTCAACACACTTCAAAAGAAAACCGTAAGAATCCGCATCAAATCTCCAATTTATGTCAACCTAAAAACATAAAGTGAGGAAAACTGAAATAAGAGAACACCCTCTCCAAAACCAAGAGACAAGTCTCTTTCACCACCACAAGCACCCTCAAAGCAAACTTCTAGTAGAAGCACCTCACATACTACATCATCATCATATACTCTTTCACCATCACCAACACAAGTGGCACCACCACCTAAAATAAGAATCATCATTCCCATGAAACTTGAACCTCAAGATCTTCCACAAGAAAACTCACAACCTCATAACCCTCATGTTTCAAACATGGATGATTTCCCAACGGGACCACCACCTAAAATAAGAATCATCATTCCCATAAAACTTGAACCTCAAGATCTTCCACAAGAAAACTCACCACCTCACAACCCTTATGTTTCAAACATGGATGATTTCCTAACAGGGTTCTCACATCAACAACCACCACCTCGCTTTGCACATCCACCACCTCGCTTTGCATATCCACCACCAGGCTTTGGCCATACATCATTATCACTTCAAAACCTTCCACCACCATTATTTGTTAATATCCACAACAATGCAACACATCAAAAATACCTCCCTTATTTCTCACAAAACTTGGGAAATCAAAACAACCAAGAAAACTATACTCCCAACCATCAAGAAAATCACCCAAACCAACCTCACAACATCTTGAATTTTGTAAATCCAAATGACTTACCACACCTTCACCACATTCTTTGCCAATGTTATAACAACACTAGGTAAGAAATCCAAATGCTAAGAGAACGCATCAACTACATGTTCTCCTACATCCGACACCACCTTGGATCTTGATCCAACCCACCATACTTCCCAAACTAAACATCATGATGTTTAGTCACCTCTCATATTATATTAGGAAACTTTTATCCCAAGATTTTCTATTGAGTTTATTTTTATATTTTTCTAGTTGCTATCTATGCATCATTTTTATGTTTTTTCTCTTATAATAGAAATGGCATTATATATATATATACATGTATATATATATATACATGTATATATATATATATATATGTATATATATATACATGTA